>CAUYRH010146074.1:0-37905 GCA_963574655.1 Perodicticus potto | reverse complement strand
TCTTCCTTTCCCCACCCCTCCCTCATTCTTTCTCTCTCTGCTCTCCCCTTCCCCCACCCCCACTGTGTCATTAATTGTCATTAATTGTCCTCATATCAAAATTGAGTACATGGGATTCATACTTCTCCATTCTTGTGATACTTTACTAAGAATAATGTGTTCCACTTCCATCCAGGTTAATAGAAAGGGTGTAAAGTCCTCCTTTTTTTTTTTGCAGTTTTTGGCCGGGGCTGGGTTTGAACCCGTCACCTCTGGTATCTGGGGCCGGCACCCTACTCCTTTGAGCCACAGGCGCTGCCCAGTCCCCATTTTTTTATGGCTGAATAGTATTCCATAATGTACATATACCACAGCTTGTTAATCCATTCCTGGGTTGGTGGGCATTTAGGCTGTTTCCGCATTTTGGGTGCCGCCCACTTTGAAAAAATAACATGCATGATTTTGTTATATCATACATTGACTGAAATAGTGTTCAATCAAGAAATCATACAAGTCTTCAAAATGTTGATATATTTCATTATCCAATATGAAAAAATCACATTTTATAAATGTTACTACCAATCTTATCAGCAGGGGTAAGGCTACGGGCAGGCGAATGAGGCAGTGAGGTTGCAGACTTCAGGAGGAACTCACTAACCTTGTACTTGCATGACCCTGAAGGCAAGAGCCTCCTTAAGAATGACCTTTTCTCCCTGAGATTGATGCCTCTTCAAATTTTACCTTATTCTGTGTACCCTCAATGAACCCCACACAATAAAAAAATTAGTAAGGACTCCCCTCCCCCCAAAATTTTGTGTAGTAGGCACCTCATTCACTTCCCTCTAGTCTTGGTCCTGTTCAGCAGAAAAGTCTTTTAAAATAGGGAAGCTATCCAGGTTACAGTGATACTCCTTTCCAAAATTCTAAAATTTCTTGAAAACTTGAATTTTATTGCAGGCGACAACTACTATCAGCCATTTACTTGGAAATGACAGGATTATTTTATTTTTTATAAAATGGCTCCTAAATATCCAAGTCTGAAAACATTATTTGTGAGTCACACTTTCAAGCAGAAAATGGGATTCTATGGGAAAACAAAAGCTAGTTCAGCTTGCAACTCAAACAATCGTATAAGCATTTTTCCTTGAGATAGTCATTATGCTTCTCTTGCATGCATGCATATTGAAGAAGTGCTTGGCACTTGAAAATATGATGAAAGCTATCTTCACTCAACTATACGGATGATAATAGTTTACAGCTCACGCCTGTAATCTAAGCATTCTGGGAAGCCAAGGTGGGTGGATAGCCTGAGCTCATGAGTTACAGACCAGCCTGAACCAGAGCAAGACCCCATCTTGAAAAATAGCTGGGCATTGTGGCGGACACCTGTAGTCAGTCCCAGCTACTTGGAGGCTGAGGCAAGAGGATCGCTTAAGCCCAAGAGTTTGAGGTTGCTGTGAGCTAATGATGCCAAAGCACTCTACTGAGGGTACAAAAGTGACACTCTGTCTCAAAAAGAAAAAAAAAAGGGCTTTATGCCTATGTTCCATTTTGTCACACAAACCATTAAAAAAACCATGGACTCAAAGGTCAAGTTTAATAACAATAATTTGTTACTTCTTCATCATTAAGAGAAATTGCCTTTTATTTTTTTTTTTTGTTTATTCTATTTGTTTTTTGTTTCTTGTTTTTGTTTTTGTTTTTTTTTTTTGAGACAGTAGCTCACTCTGTTGCCTGAATGTAGAGTGCTGGTCAAGCGATCTTCTGACCTCAGCCTTCCAAGTAGCTGGGACTACAGGAGCTCACCACCACGCCCAGCTAAGATATATATATATATATATATGTATATTTATACATATATATGTATATTTATACATATATATATACACACACACACACACACACGCACATTTTTTTTTTAATTAATAGAGATGGGGTCTCATTCTTGCTCATGCTGATCTGGAACTCCTGAGTTCAAGCAATCCACCAATCCAAGAGTACTAGGATTACAGGCATGAGCCACTGTGACCAGCTGCCTTTGATTTTTAAATGCAAGTGTGAGGTTGGTGAAGAAAACAGTAACTAGTAGTATACTTTCATGCCGCTGCAAATGTCAGTTCAACAAGAGATGAAAAAAGTTACTTGACGCTCTGATTATTCCAGCACATCTGGTCTCTACTGCCTGGTGTGCACGTACCATTAGATCTTCCATGTTTAGCTGGTGCTAATACTAGACAAATATAAGCAAAACAGTCATGTTTGTACATTCATCCATTTATAAGGCAAAAGTACAATGTGACAAAGAGATAGCAACTCAATCTTCATATTTCCAACTAAATCTTTAATTCAATAGGTTACTGTTTCATGAGAAGGTGGCAGTGCCATGAATTCATTTACAACTTTTCATCCAGCAGGCATTCAGCAATTCCACTGTCCAAGGCTTTAAGAGTTCTCATTATTATGTGTACCTCTCCATCCATGCAATACAACAACTTTCCCTGTAAGTTACCTAGGATCTTTTTCATTTCTGGTTCAAAAAGCTTTAGCAAACAATTTTTAGTTTTCAAAATGTTCAATATCTTTTTCTTTAAATTCTGATTGACTACTCTCAGATTGAGGTCACAACTTAACTTGCACCAAGGTAGTATTCAAAAATGTTCTGTTGCCCAAGACATAGTAAACTATTACCATCTGTAAAGCTGAGGGAAGATAGCTTTTATCGCATTTTCATTTCCTTTTTTATAGTTTTTTCCCCTCCATTCTATCTGGCTCTCTGATATGCCACTTTTCTCTTTTACAGTTTTTGAATAGGTGGTGCATCTGTGGATTAAGTAAGCAAGTCTTCTAATTTCCTTTTTTGTTTTGAATTGTGGTAAAATAAAATATAAAATTTACCATCTTAACTATTTGTAAGCTCTTGTTTTAGTGAGATTAAGTACATTCACACTGTTGTGCAACCATCACCAACTTCAATCTTCAGAACTTTCCTCTTCTTGCAAAACTGAAACTCTGTGCAATTAAACAATAACTTCTCTCTCACACTCCCCCCAGCTGCCGGCAGCCACCATCCTAATTTCTGGCCCTATGAATTTGGCTACTCTAGATACCTCATATAAGTAGAATCATATAGTAGTTGTCTTTCAGTGACTAGTTTATTTTACTTAGCATAATGTCCTCAGGTTCATTCATGTTGTGATAATAATATTCCATTGTATGTATATACTGCATTATCCATTCACCTGTTGCTGGACACTAGGGATGCCTCCACCTTTGGAACATGGGGGTATAAATAAATCTCAGAGCCCCTACTTTTAATTCTTCTGGGCATGTACCCAGAAGTCAAATAGTACTTTTACTTTTAGTCTTTTGAGGAGCCACCATACTGTTTTCTTGTAATAGTTATAACATTTTGCTTTCCTGGCAGCAGTGCATGGGCATCTTATGTCTTCACATCATCACCAATGCTTATTATTTTCCAGGTTCATTTTTTTTTTGAGACAGAATCTCATTATGTCGCCCTCTATAGAGTGCAATGGCATCACAACTCACAGCAACCTCAATCTCTTGGGTTTAAGTGATTCCGTTGCCTCAGCCTTCGGAGTAGCTGAGACTACAGGCACCCACCATAATGCCTGGCTATTTTTTGGTTGCAGTTGTCATTGCTGTTTATCAGCCCCAGGCCGGGCTCAAACCCGCCAGCCTTGGTGTATGTGGCCGGTGCCCTACTCACTGAGCTATAGGTGGCAAGCTCCCAGTTCATTTTTTTAATAGCAGTCACCCTAACGGGTATGAGGTATTATCTCGTTGTGGTTTCGTTTGTGGTGATTGGTTATATTGAGCATCATTTCAAATGCTTTTTGATCTGTCAACTTCGGAGGAATGTCTATTCAGTTTCTTTGCATTGAATAGACATTGAACTTGACAATTTTCAATTGACAATAAAAATTGCCATTTTTAATCAGATTATTTTGTTATTAATTTTCCTTTTTAAAGCAAATGATCAATTATCAGTTTTACATGAAGTTTAAACCTGTAAAGAAACTTTTAAAACCAATTTTATATGCTTTTATAAAATACAGCAACAAAGTATCCTTATTGTGTCTGCATAAGTGTGGGAAAATTTTTGAATTTCAAGATAATGGATGGTAAAGAATAAAACAGTTTTAGAGATTATAATAGATATAAGAAAAAATTGCTAGTAAGACCACAGTAGTTCAGAGATAAAATTGTGTTAATATCTGAAAATGCACACTTATATGCTCTAACCCAGGTACATTAGAGAATTTTAGAAAATATAAAAATGCAAGTGCAAATTCTGTTAGTTGTCAGAGCAACCATGAAGCCCCTCATAACACCAATGTGTGCTACTGAGATAGTGACAGTGAAAAAGATAGTATCATTATAAAATTAGTTTTGACCTTATAGACCCATTGAGAGTATCTCAGTGACCTTCAGGTTCCCTGGAACACATCTTGAGAACCCCTTTTCTAGGTTTTATCTACCTAGAAACAGAATTTCTGTGCTGTTATGTACCTCTTCAGCTTTACTATTCAGTACATGGTGTCAATTTTTTCTGCAAAATTATTTAATCAATTTATACTCCCAAGGTTAGCATAATAGAGTGAATATTTCTCCACATCTTTTATTGTTCTTTTGTTTTATTTTGGGTCCTCTTAGAATCAGATGTCAAGGTAGATTGTAAATTCAAGATATATTGGATAAACATCTGTTAAATATAATGGAGAAGGCATGGAGAGCCATTGTACCATGATGCAGGTCTGACACCTCTGAAGGAGAGTGGGGAGGAAGGAGGATTAGGTAAGAAAGTCTCAGATCTCTGCACCCTTCAGCAAGACTATTGAGTAATTATTGAGCCGGTGACCAGTCAAGAGTTCTTCATGTCACAGGATGGAGCTTGCATCAGAGCACTCACTATGCTTAGCCATTGGCTGGCAGCCACATGGGAAACTTGGCCTCCGTGGATCCAGAGAATCAATGATTGAAGCCATCTGTCATTCAGAGTCCTCACAGATGAGATCTGACCAATTCATGGCCTCTCACCATTTTATCTACTGTTGGTCAACTTGAGGATCAGATTATATGACAGTATCTATTTGTATTTCCTATTTTATAAATTTCCTATGTAAATTTCCCATATTTCTATTAGATTGCCTTTTTCCTTAAAATTCATAATGGCTGTGTGTATAACAATGATTAATGCCAAGTTTTATCACGTATACTATAAATATTTTCTCTCATTTATCTTTAGGTTTTGCACATGGTACACTTTTTCATACAAATAATTTTAACTTCATCATAGACAAATCCATCAATTTTTATAACTTCTTAGCCTTGTGAGTTGTTTAAAAAATTTTTTCCTGCATCATATGAAATATTCTCTTAAATTTTCTTCTAATGTCTTATGTTTTGTTTACATTTACATCTGTAATTCATTTGAATTTCTTTTTAGTATATATACATACATATATCTATATACACACACACACACAAGTAGGAGTTTATATCTGCTTTCTTCTAGCTAGATAGCCAATTATATGAGTAAAATAATTCTTTCAAAGTCTTACTCTTTTTCCATGGCATTAAAATCCCATCTTTATTTTGTTTAAGCTAAAGTTTGATATTCTTCAGTACATTCACTTTATATCTGGAAGAAAACAAAAGAATCAGATCATTCTGAGAGAACAAATGATACCAAGTCAATACTTGTATGAAGCTAAGTGCCAATTCACCAAAGATTAATGCAAGACTGCCAGAGGCTTGATATATGTACTATTTAATTTTTATAGAAAAAGGAAAATTTCTGCCTCATAGTGGTGTCACATGAAGATTTTCACATTAAGTTTGACTATCAGCTTTTCACAAAGAAAGGGAAGAATGGGAGCCAAATGTATGGAATGATGTAAGTTCTCAGCTAATGAAAATGTTGGGGCATGTTCTACTTCAAAAATGTAGAAAATTTTAATAGTTTGTTTTATAAAAATTTAGATAGATAGAGTAACACATATAAAATTTCCTCCTTATTGAAATGTGGGTTCAGATCCTGAGTCTGTTATATATTTACTAGTCACACAACTTGATGAAAATTATTTAGCTTTTCCGAAACTCAAATTCTAATAGTCAATGGTGTTAAATCCCAATTATTATGTCAAAAAAACCTCCCTGTACTAAACCTTCTGATCATAAATGTTAGGTGATAGATGTAATCAAGAGTTTATAAATTCTCACCATCAGACCTTGTGATCCCACAATGAGTTAACTCTGTTACCACCTACGTCAGTATCAGTATGCAGAGGCAAGTCTGTGCTGACCGTGCTACCTATCCAAGCCAAGGGCAGGATTAGTCTCTGTTTCCCCCAATTTTTTGGCTACTACTGGGGAAGCAGTTGTCTCAACAGTACAGTGATCACTCTTGGAAGCAATGCATATTTAATTGACCTAGTATGAAGGAATAATACTTTCAAGGAAATCCCTGGGGACGGATTATTTTCCTAACAAGCACAAATCAAGTAATGGTGGTTTCTGAATGACTGGGAGACATTAGGCCAAACAAAAACTTGGAAGCTGTGGTTTACAAGGGTGTGTGCAAATCTCAGCATAATAGATCTTAGCCTAGTTATCTGAAGATAACATGACTGTAAGTATGATAGTTTTGTGGGTGAAAATGCAAAGATATATATCTTAGCAACAAATAGGAGCTTAGGGGAAAAATCAGGTTAAACACTGAAATTGCATTACCCTAAACGCTAATGTCATTCCTAAAAAAACCCTTTGGTACTCACTCTAAAAATGCACACAATTGCTGCCTGGAAGTTAAATGAAGGACCCTGTCTCTCATGTGCTCCTGGCGTGTTAGTGAACTAATGCCACAGCTTAGAAGCCTAAGTATCTTTGAATGGCTGAAAAAAATAGGGATTTCCAAGTATTAGAAAGGAGAGCTTAGCTCTTTGAAAGTGGTAATGACCATCATTTCAAACTTAATTACTTCCATGTTTTATTCACTGTTAAGTTTCAGTACAAACCATACGGTAGTAAGTGGAGAATGAAATTCAGAATCAGGCTCTCTAAGACTCTCTTTTTAGTGCTGTATTCTCTGGGGCCTAACAAAAAATGATATTTACATGTTGTGTTATAACAGTGCCATACATTGTCTCACAGGGATCATTTTTCATGACTCTTCTTTTCATTTTTGGTGTTCCTTACAAAATTTGGGGGGTAAAGATCATTTGTGTATGGAAACTCGACTTTGTTTATGTAGCCTCCTCAATTTTAGGTAGAGTAAATGTATGTTCCTGCCAATCATAACATTCTCTTCCCATCACTTAAATACTTTGCAATTTTCTATAAGCAGCTTCATATGTAGCCTTACTTTGTGATTTAGCAAAATGTGCACATAGCAATTAGACCTGACAGGCCATATTTATATAATAAAGTGTTACTTAGCACTTACAATAATATCACAGAGTAGGAGAGAGGAGTGTTAAACTAACCTTTGAAAAAATGGGGTTGGCAAAATATTTGAGAATTTTATTGTTAATATGTTTGGCTGGTCCCATATTTGTAATAGAGGTTCCATTTGAACTCCTATTTTTCCTACAGTTTAAGGAAAGCACAAAGAGCTCCAGGCACTCTCGTCTCTGTTGGAATTCTATTGAGATAGGTCACTGAAGTCAGGATGGATCAGGGCTCTCTGTCCTGTACCATTCAGAGGACAGCACACAGAGCTTAGTTAATGTTTCCTCCTTTATTCCATAGCTGCTTTCAATCATCACCTCTGTTTATAACATGGATTTTTTTGTGGGGGGGTGGTTCTGGCTTTAGAAGACTCCCTCAGGTGTAGAGAGTCGTTCTTCTACATATTTATTAATCCCAGACTAGAGACTGATTGTGCTGGGCCCTGGAAGTCTCAGGTTGAATGTGTCATCCAGCGCCATCAGAAAACAGAAGAATCTCGAGGTTATGTGTTGTAACTAACATAAAGGAGGGGCCTCCTATCTCTTTTCCTAGGGCTATGTATTTTTCCCTTAGTAAGGAAATATAATTCTGAGTTCCCCAAAACCTTAGAAAATAATGTTTCTAGTAAAGTATTTTTTAAAGGTTCTGCCAAAGAACTAATTACATCTTACTACTAAGTAAAGTTTCCCAAAAGTTTTTATTGCATTGATGTCTTTGTAAAGTTTCTCTTGTTAGCTCTGTTGCACATCTTTCTCAGAACTCTGGTTAGTATGTACTGTTTCTTTATTCTCTCTCTTTGTAGATTTTTCCTTTCTGGGGTGGCTTGATGCCTTCTTCTATAGACATTAATCTGCTAATCTACTCCCTGCTTCTGCTGGCTTCACTTCTACAGCTGTACCCATTGCCACAATTGTCAAAATACAGGCCCCCAAGCCCTATAGCATGTCAAGCAACAAGGAATATTTCCTTTTTGGTAGGGAGAAAATGCTTCTATTTTAATAATTTTGTCTTGGTCACATGTCTTGCTGAGTATATATGATGAAACCCACAGTAGATGGCTCTTGTTATGTGCTAAAAATACCCCAGTAGATCAGAAATTAACCAGATCTAGGGAAGTTAATGCCTTAAGTTTACCAGCCATGATCAAAAGGTATTCAAGAGCATAGCAAGCTAACAGAAAACCCTGATGTTATTTGGAAATACTAAAATCTATACCAGATTTTCAGATGTATGATGACAGTATTACAATTTTGGAGAAACCAGAGAAAAATGTACAGTTTAGGTAAAAATGAGGCAATAATTGGAATTTTGCACTTGGTTTCATGGGCTGCCAATAGTCTGAATGGTGCACAACGAAATCTATAAAACATGTTGCCAAATCTCTGGTCAGTTGAAACTGCTCCGTTTTATTCTTCTCTGGTATAAATGTCTTAATTTTGGCTATGTGATGTTATTTGTCTCATCTGGTTTCTTGGAGACTGATGGTCTCTTGTTAACTGTATTAATAGAGGAGGCTACAAAGATGCTGGGGGAAGCAATCCAGAAACAACACCCTCTGAGGTCACCGCAGCGGTGATGACTGGCGATGGAAGGCCCCACCAGAGGTTTGAGAATAAGCTGTGCGGAGCTGCTTTAGGTAAAACCTAACCTGCAGTTTGGCTGGGAAGGAGAGGCAAGTGTCCCAGTGGGAGGTGCTTTGGAATCACAGGGACCAGCATGGCCTTGTACAAATCCTACCTATCCTCTCTGAGCCCGTGTCCTCCTCTTTAACATGGAATTCTCATGCCAAAGCTTCTGTACTTGTTAGAACATTTTCTCAGCTTGAAGATGCTCTCCCTTTTGCCCTGCATTTTAACATCTCTAAGATGGGGTGTGATTTATAATACTCAATAGGAACCCACAGTAACTTTTCTCAATGCACTTGTTGTATGTATGTGTGTGTGTACATCAAAAACACTGGCATCAAAAATGTAAAATGGGCCAAGGAAGCTCAGAAGAAAATCACAACTGTAGACAATTGTGGAACATTATTTAACCCTTAGAAACTAAATGATGATGGTGGGAGGCAGTAAGGAGATAATGAATCAGATATATGTAGCAGTATCTCCAAAGCTGAAGGAAAAGTCAGTTAACTGTATGTAATTGCAGCACAGACTTAAAAACTCAACACCAACTCTTTTGTGTGTCCCTTTAAAAAAATGCTACATCACGGCTCGGCGCCTGTGGCTCAATGGGCTAAGGCGCCAGCCACGTACACCTGAGCTGGCGGGTTCGAATCCAGCCTGGGCCCGCCAAACAACAGTAACGGCTACAACCAAAAAAAAAAAAAAAATGGACAGGCGTTGTGGCGGGTGCCTGTAGTCCCAGCTACTTGGGAGCCAGAGGCAGGAGACTCGCTTGAGCCCAAGAATTGGAGGTTGCTGTGAGCTGTGGTGGTACGGCACTCTATCCAGGGGGACAGCTTGAGGCTCTGTCTCAAAAAAAAAAAAAATGCTACATCATGCTGTTGATGTACAGAGGACTATATATATATTAAGAAACATGAGCAACAACAATTCTGAGTGGGAAAGTAATTCAGCCTGTGAATGTGTAGCGGTTTTAGGAAACTTTAATCTATTTCACTTGTATTTCCCTTTGTATGTGTACAGAAGGGTGATATATGAGTTTTTAAAAGTTGCATAAGTCTGAAAGAGCTTTTTCAGTAAGTATAAAATGTACATTATAAGTGACAAGAAAGCATAGTGTATCTGTTTAATTAGAAATATTTTCTGTGCTTTCTTAACCTTAAAATACCTTTCTTTCTCCTTCCTTCCTTCTTTCCACTCACTCCTTCCCACCCTCCCTCCCTTCCTTCCTTTTAAAACAGGGTCTCGCTATGTTGCCCAAGCTGGAGTGCAGTGACATCATCTTAACTCACTGTAACCTCAAACTACTCCTGATACAAGGGATCCTCCTGCCTCGTGTAGGCTGGGACTACAGGTGCATGCCACTAAACATAGCTCAGTTTTAAATTTTTTGTAGAGAGTGGGTTTCACTATGTTGCTCAGGCTTCTCTTAAACTTCTAGCCTCAAGTGGTCCTCTTGCCTTGGCCTCCCAAAGTGCTGGGATTACAGGTATGAGCCAATGCACTCAGCCTATTATTTTGTCTTAACATCAAGTTGTCTTAGATCTGACAAATTGCAGTATATCAGTACAAATCTACCTGTAAAAGCTTGTTAGTGGTGCCTCCCACTAAAAGGTGGTGTTAGCAGACACTTGTACAATGACTCTTGGTATTATAACCAAAAATGACTAAAAAATACACTTGTGGGACCCGTTCATAATCAGACGTGCTTTGTAGCTTCTTCATAGGGTTAATGCAAAAATTATAAACAATTTATAGAAAGACACTAGTCTAATTTCTGACATACAAAATTCTCAACATTCACTAGTTACTGTTTAGTAATAATAAAAGGTATATTATGTACATGTCAGCAAGACAAAATGACTTGGGGTAAACAAACTAATTACACACTAATATGAATCAAATTTAGTTGTGCAAGGGTAAAGTGACTTGCCTAAACCAGATGGTTTGCTATGGTAGAACGAGGGGTGGAATTGAGTTCTCTCTTCTATTTTTAAAAAAATAAATTTTATTTTGTGTACTTTAAGTGTATGACATGACATGCGATACATATAGATAGTAAAAAGGTTACTATAATGAAGCAAATTAACATATCCATCATCTCACTTAGTTGCTCATTTTGAGTGCGTGTGTGTGTAGTAGGTACAAACAAGATCTACTTATTTTGCACGAATCTCATATTCAGTATAGTTTTATTATGTATAGTCTTCATGTTTAATTAGATTCCTAGTTTTGTGTTTTGTTTATCCTACATATCTACTACTTTTTATCTTAGGACCTATATCTCCCCATTTCCTCCCTACTCACCACCCATCTTTTACCCTGTTACCATCTATCTCTCTACATTTGATTTTTTTTTTAGATTCCACATGAGTCATGCAATATTTTTCTTTCTGTGTCTGGCTTGTTTCACTTAGCATAATGTCCTCCAGGCTCATCCATGTTGTGGCAAATGGCAAGATCAAGATATCAAGATCTTCTTCTTCTTCTTTTTTTTTTTTTTTTTTTGTCTCTGTTGCCTGGGCTAGAGTATAGTGATGTCATCAGCAACTTCAAATTCCTGGGCTCAGTTGATCCTCTTGCCTCAGCCTCCCAAGTAACTGGTAGCTGGGACTGCAGGACTGTGCTACCACACCCAGCTGAGTTTTCTATTTTTTATGGAAATGGGGTCTCAATATTTTGCTCAGGCTGGTCTTAAACTTCTGGTTTTAATGGCCCTCCTGCGTCAGCATCCCAGAATGCTAGGATTAAAGGCATGTGCCACCATGCCTGGCATGATCTCATTCTTTTTAAGGGCTAAATAATACTCCATTACATATGTAGAGAATTACTATATACATAAGCACACATGCATCTCCTAGTTATTTTATCCATTTGTCTGTCAACAGATACTTAGATTTTTCCCCCTGTCTTGGCTCTTGTGAATAATGCTGCGATGAATGTTAGCGTGTAGATATTTTTATACGGTGATGGTGATTTCATTTCCTTTGGGCATATGCCCAGAAAAGGGATTGCTACATCATGTACCAGTACTAGTTTTAATTTCTTTAGAAGCCTCCATACTATTTCCCTAGTGTCGATTGGCTATACGACTCTACATTCCCATGAACAATATACAAGAGTTTTCTTTTTTCCGCACCCTCAGCAACATTTGTTATCTCTTATCTTTTTGATAATAGCCATCTTAACTGGTGTCAAGTGGTTTTTCATAGAAATTTTGATTTGCATTTCCCTAATGATTAATGATATTGAGCGTTTTTCCACATACTTGTTGGATTTTTTTTCTTTGGAAAAATGTCTATTCAGGTCTTTTGCCTATTTTTAATAAAGTGATTTATTTTCTACATTTGAATTATATGTTATTTATAAATTTTGGTTATTAACTCCTTGTCAAATATACATGGTTTACAAGTATTTCTTCTCAATCTATAGGCTGCCACTTCATTTTGTTAATTATTTCCTTTGCTGTTTGTACAGAAGCCCTTAGTTTGAGTTCTTTTGATTCAATTTTTTTTTATTTTTCAAATATTGCAATGTTAATGTTTATTGATAGATTTAATTCCATTTATTGTCACGTTACTTTATTTGTTGAGTGTCTACTACCTGCAGGCTACATCAGTGGGTCTGAAGGGATAGTAAAATGCCTACCTTTTAGTGTCATCTTATGTGCTTTCATCTTACCCCAATTCAGCTAAGACCTGGGAAATATGAGAGAGGGCATGAAAGAACGTTTAAACAGATCAGCTAGTTCTATCTACCTTCCTTCCAATAAGCACAGGTCCAGAGTGAGTGTGAGATGGGAGTTGTGAATATTTCTTTATCTCGGTAGTCTCAGTCCTCAACTGCTTTACATGACATGACCATCTCACCTGGTGTGGGTGATCACTGTCTTTAAAGATAAGCATTTTTTCACGCACTGTGGCCCTTAAACATAAGTCAGTTATTCCATTGACCATTCAGCATGAAGACAACAATCTGTTCCAATGCAAGAAGAATAGCCTGCTATATTGGACTTACTAAGAGATATAAATTCAATGCACTTATGTTTGCTTACTAGTACATTCGCATAAATACCTCATACGGTGCTTCATGGGTCAAGATATTTAAGAAATTTTCAAGGGTGACTTTGACTGTATAATTAAGATCTCCAAGCCTGTGGTGAATAATGAATACAACAAGGGATTTGTGGCTGGGAAACTGAATTGACAAAATGGGCGAGTGGGTAAAAAGACTGAAGCAGGGGAACCATTTAGGGAACTATCACGATAATTCCCTGGAATAATAGCAAGAGCTTCAACCAGAACAGTGGCAAGGGAACCAGAGGAGGAAATACGGGGGAGGCAGTAACAGCAAGGAGCCATGGAGTAGTCTAGAGGAGGAGGGGTTGAAGCTTGCGTCTTCTAGTTTGGTAGATTAGGGCAAAGATTAGGATAAAAATGACTATTAAAACAGGGAAAATATAACACAAATCATTTTATCAGTCTGAGGAAAAGTTGGACAGCCCAAATTATGGGGTCAGTTTTGATAACACTGAGTTGGAAGCACTTGAGAGACATCCAGGTGGAGATGTCAAGTAGGTAAAAAATGAGTCTCGTGTTGGGGAGGATTCAGGGTTGCATATTTTGATCTAGTGAAGACATACCTGCCTTAACTAGACTGAGATACATAAAATGAGATAACATGGCATTTCAATGTTCCAAATTACACTGGCTTCAGCCCTACTGACTCATTGCCTACCCACAGCTCCACTCCATCTTGTTCTTTGTTCCCCAGAAAGCAAACTCGAGGTGGAAGCCCATGAGTGACTTCTTTGTTAGGAACTACAACCCCAGGGAACAGAAGTGAGGGAAGAAGCGGGTGAGAAGCTGACCTGAGAGTGTGCTAATGAGATTACCACTGCTTGCTATCAATGCAGATTGATTACTCAGTCTGCAAAGAACTCATATAAAAAAACTAGTTCTCAGGAGAACCCAGTGGGATGAATATATTTTCTGGCTCGATTTCATGCAGGTCAAAGCTTTGTGCTATGGAACATCTCCCTTCTACTTTCAGGTGATACTTGCTTAGGCATGGTGGGAACCCCACAGCTCCTAAAGCCACAATGTCTGTAAGGAAGCCCTGGGGCAAAGGGCAATAAGTGGCAAGTGTGGTGTGGGCTGAGGACTCATGGCTGGTCACAGCATTCTGTGTATGAATGAATTGCTTGGGGCTGTGACTATAAAGAAAGTTAAAAGTATCTAAGGGGGCTGAGCACTGTGGCTCACACCTGCAATCCTAGCACTCTGAGAGGCTGAGGCAGAAGAATTCCTTGAGCTTTGTGCTATGGCCATCCTTGGCTATTCAGGAGTTCGAAACCAGCTTGAGCAAGAGCAAGACCCCATCTTTACTAAAAATAGAAAAATTAACCAGGTATGGTGGTAGGCACCTATAGTCCCCAGCTACTCAGGAGGCTGAGGCAGGAGGATTGCTTGAACCCAGGAGTTTGAAGTTGCTGTGAGCTAGGCTGATGCCATGGCACTCTAGCCTGGGTAAAAAAGTGAGACTCTGCCTCCAAAAAAAAGTACCCGAGGGGTGAATTTTTAACCCCATTGTGTTCCCAGAAAGTTCTGGCAGTCCCTAGGAGGATGCTTGCTATGGGCTCACAGACCAGTCTGCCTTCTTTATCTCCCATGCTCTTCCAGCCTGGTTCCCCAGCTGCTGCGGCTGTAGTGGAAAATGGCACTGCCTCTGATAGCAGAGGAAACAGCCATGCCTGTGGATGTCTGATGCTGCCAACGTCTCTCTGGTGTGCCAGAATTGTTCTGGGTAAGTGTGGCAGTTGGGAATGGAGGAGGGGAGAGGAACCCAACCTCCAAAATCCTGGCACATTTTGCCACCAGCCCCTAAGAAACTTGGCTCTTACTTATTCCATGGAACTCCCATAGGAAACCTTCTTCAACTCCTCGCTTAAATTTCTCACCTTCTTCAAACTGTCCCTCTCACCCTGCTGCACACCAAAACTCCAGAAGCTTGTGAGTGACTCTATAGGAGCAGTGACATTCAGGTACATTGTAATCTCAAATGCACATAAACTAGCAAGAACTCACTCCTCTCCTCAGCGCCTCACCTCCACCAAAAGCAAACAAACAAAAACCATCCCCCCAAATAAACCCCAAACAAAATAAAAACAAGCAATAGCTCTGAGAAACTATCTTAAGCAAACATAAGGGTTTATATGGGAAAAAGCACACTGAACATCTACGCTCAGATAGACACTTTCTAGGTTTTCCCCGGACTGTGAGTCACTACTTATTTTACATTTATGTAACCAAAGGGGCTTATTTTAGTGACCCCCTTGGCCACACACAAAAACATCTTAGACCTGAAATTAATTGCAGTCTGTAGACAGAAAACTGCCCAGAGATATAATACTTGATGTTAAGTACTACTTAATAGGTAAGCATTGTAGCCTGGTTTTCCCCTCAAAACAACCTGAGGCAAAGACTTGCAGCAGAAAATTTATCTGGGAATTTGATCTCAGGGAGAAGGAATTACAAAGGAGCAAAATTAGGGAAGGAAAGAAAGCCAACACAAGAACCCACTATCAAATTGTTTACTAGTAAGGGAAGCTGCTGTTTTTGTCCCAGAACTTTGTGAGGAGCTGTGTGAAATGAGGTTCAGAACCATCCACCTAAGGGCTGAAAGGGAGAAGGAAATGTTGATCCCTTGTCTCTTGTCCCCCATTGGTCAAGGATGGCCTCAGGAGCCTGGATTTACCTACTTGTTTATACTGCAGGATTCCTGTAGGTGATCCAGCAGAGACGCCCACAATGGGAAGCAAGAAGTACCTGTTAGGAACCCACAGTGAGGTGCTCTGGGTTGCACCAACATGAAGCTGGTGAAACACCAGGAGGACATGGTCATCACAGCATAGGCTGGAAGAGAAAGTGGAGTTAGAGGAGCTGAGTGGTACACAAGTGGTATCTGATTCAGTGAGATTTTCCTCCATGGGGCATGGAAAAGGGATGAGATGCATACCTCAGGCAGCTGGAAGAAAGAAAGAAGGGGTCCAAAAGGGAACAATGAAAACTCATCAAAGAGATAGGAAGAAAATAATACAGTAGTAATAATACTAGCTATCGCCATGACAATGACAGCAGTAGTAGTGAGGGTAATAGCAGCAAGCAGGTGGGCTATGAGGCCGCAACTGTTGGAAGCTCTTCACATACATTATCTCATTTACTACTTACAACCAGTTAAGACGGGCATGGTTATTCTCTCCATTTTGCACATGGTTCGCCAAGTTACTGCGAGGTTAAGGTTTACAACTTATAACTGGTAGAGACAGAATTTGGCTCCAAACGTTGCACTCTTAACCACTTCTCCCTGCTGACTCGAGGGATATAGTGTCCATGAGGCTAGGGAAGAGGAGATTCACAGGAAGGGAATAGGCCAGAGTGAGTTTTCCTTACTAGGGAGAAGAAAGTGAAAGCTAAAGAAGGCCATCTGGATTGTGGACAAGAAGCAATGAGTCACTTTTGTAAATGTAGTCTGAGCCGAGTGGTAAAAACTCAGATTGCAAAGGGATGAGGATGGAAAGGAACCCCCACCAATTTTTAGAGGCATTTGCAAGTGAAGGGGAGTCAGTGTCTTCTTGCAGTGTGAAACCGTCATGTCTTAATTTCCTAATAGAAGAGGGGATCCCATATCTAGGGGAAGGTGCAGGACCCTAAATACTACCAACCTTGAGTTGGCACAGTTCTCTTTGGTACAGAAAGTGCTCTCAGGTAGTGTCTCTCTGGCCAAATGCCATCAAAGAAAGGTTAAGAAGCAGCACAAGACCCACTAGAGTAGTGGTTCTCAATCTGTGGATTGACCAATGAAAATACCTCCTGCATGTCAGATATTTACATTACGATTCATAACAGTAGCAAAATTACAGTTATGAAGTAGCAATGAAAATAATTTTATGGTTGGGGGTCACCACAACATGAGGAACTGTATTAAAGGGTCGCAGCATTAGGAAGGTTGAGAACCACTGCACTAGAGACTGAAGAAGCCTTCGGAGACAAGAATAATGAGTAGATTTTCATTTTCATTCTTTGCCATTTCTGATTTCCCACAAAATGGCAGAAAGGGACACACTCTCTTGCCAACTGTCTACTTTCCCTCCTCTGGCCTCATTATCTGACGGAGCCCAGTCATTATACTATATTTTCTGTGTCTTTGGACAGAAAAGCCAGCTCTTCAAACCATAACATTGGCAGCAGTTTTCTTCCTACAGTTTGTAAAAATTAAATCACAAATCAAAAGAATATGAGCCAAACATGCCACAGCCATTTGGATTTACATGAAAGGGAAGCCATCAACACCTCCCTATCTTGGCTGATGAATGGATCTGATATTTCAGACTTACTCCTTGGTTCTTTCATGACCACAAGACCAAAACTAATCAGTCCAATTAGACAAACTTCCAGATTATAGCTCTGAAGTCAACTCAACAAGTAACATATCCAACAATATAATTTGCCAAGTATAATTTGGAGGATATGGGTTTGGGGGAGGTGGTTCCTGATTTATCACAGCAGCTAAAGACATTCTGTAGTCTGAACACAGAATAGACAAAGAATGAAAAATAAAGTTAGATTGGGGCCACTGTAACTACTGATCATCATATTTACCCAATACTTAAAAAAAAAAAAAAAAGAAAAGTAAAAGAAAAACTGAGGTTAAGAACACTGTCCAGTAAAAGCCCTCAAAATAATTGCAAACATGTAAAACACACTCCAAAGGAATTAGTTAAATGTTCCAAGAGAACTAGACAAACATATAGATAAATATTTATCTGATTATAATGGTAGGATGGTCTTCCTTAGCATGGAAAGAAAAAAACAACCATAAAGATTAAGAGATTTTACCACATGAATATTTAATTTTTCTGTATTGAACAAAAACCATAATAAAAAAAAATCTGGCCTAAGAAAAATGGAAAAATATGCTATATTTTCAACACATATGATAGTCAAATGGTTTACATTCTTAGCTTTATTTTTAACGGTTTTATTAAGATATAATTTACATACCACATCATTTACCCATTTAAAGCATACAATTAATGGTTTTTAGATAGTCACAGAATTGTGCATTCATCACCACAATTAACTTTATAACTTTTTATCACTTCGAAAAGGTGTACCCATTAAAATTCACTCTCTATTTCCTCCCAACTCCCCAGCTCTAAAGGGTCTCCAAGTTTTGTCTCTGTTTATTTATTTTGAGGATATTTCATATAAATGGAATTACACAAAAAGTGCTCTTTTTCTGACTGGCTTCTTTCACACTGGGGAGAGTGTACGACCCTGCCACTAATTCTTAGTTCATGAATTTATCCTAAGGGAATAATCAGAGATGTGTATGTAGTTTAAATACAAAAAGTTTAATACAGCATTATTTGCAATAGAGGAAAACGGAAATAATTAAAAATGCTTAACAATATCAAACAGATAAGTCTACATGCATACAATGTAATGCTACATCTCTAAGGGAATTAATGGCTGGGGATATGCAAGGCCATAGGAACAGCCCATGATATATTATTAGGTGAAACAGCACATGTAATATGATTCCAATTTTGTTCAAAAGTTATCTATCCTCTACCCATTCATCCATTCTTAGTGGTTTATCGCTAGAGGAGGAAATATAAATTCAGTGATTTATTTTCTTCTTTTTACCACTTTGTATTCTCCAATTTTAAAAATCAATAAAAAATTTCTTACTTTTATGATAACAAAAAGCCATAAAGTCATTAAAAGAATGAATCTATGTTCTATTCCATGGAGCCTCTAGAGCTAGGACAATGGAAGTGGTATCAGAAACCAGATTTGTGCAAGTGTGAGGAAGGCTGATTTGTGCAGGTGTTAGTAGCTGGGAGTGAGTGTTCACACAACCTGCAAGACAGAGATAAGTGAAAAAGAGTTTTCTGTGCTCTGTTGCCAGCCTGCCAGCTTAGTGCATACACTGAAACTTTAAGCATACACACACACACACACACACACACACACACACACGGAATCCCTGAGAGAATGATGCAATTAGTATTGAGAGCTGCACAGCTGAGAGGTCAGAACTGAAAAGAAATCCTGGAAGGACAATAATTTGTACCACCAAGGAGTTTAAAAAATAAGTAAGTCATGTGAGTAGAGTGCAGGCAGGCCTGTCGTTAGTGTGTGGGGTTGGAGGGAGGGTGGGACACAGAGGGGAGCTGTCCCCTAGTGGAGAGCTTCAGTCAGATTTCATACACTGCTGCTGAGTGAGCGTATGCTGCCCCACTGCAAAACCTCTGACCGGTTCCAATTTTTTTCCTGGATTTCCATGGATTTGGAATGCTGAGGACTCAGCTTTAGTCTGTGGTTTGATCAGCATTGTGCTGTAGCCTAGAATCTGTTACCAACTGTTTGTATGACTTGTTATATTTATCTTTTTTGACCTTTAGTTGCATCATTTGTAAAATTAGAATATTAGGTTAGGTAACTATTAAAATTATCCCCAACTCTGCAAGTATTCATCTGCTATCTACCCTGCCACAACATGCAGAGATAACTAGTCTGAGTGACACACTACTGAGTGATCATAGGCCAGTCCCAGAGCATAGCTGCCCACCCCAGGTGATCTTTTCCCACTTGTGCCCAGGCTCCTAGAGAGCATGGTCTCAGTTCTAGATGGTGAAGACTGGAGGAACCTTGAGAACCCAGTTTATTTCATCTTGAATGAAGTTTCCCAGTAAGACTTCATACTTAGACTGTACATTTCTTGAGGGCAGGGGCCCTATCTCCTTAGGTATCACTCTATCCCTAGAACGTAGGTATTGTGTGGAACCTAGTAAATATTTGTTAAATAATGAATGAACCAAAGTATAAATAAGATAACACATGTGAAAACACTTGAGAGTTGTAAAACTCAGCACAAATTATAGCTATTCACCCCAATATGGATGTAAATTGGGTTCGTTTGTTGGTTGGTTGGTTAGTTTTTGGGACAGTCTCACTTAGTCGCCCTGGGGTTGAGTGTGGTGGCGTTATGGCTCACAGCAACCTCAAACTCTTGGACTCAAGTGATCCTCTTGCCTCCGCCTCCCCAGTAGCTGGGACTCCAGGTGCCCTCCACAACACTTGGCTATTTTGTTTTAGAGGCAGGGGTCTTACTCTTGCTCAGGCTGGTCTCGAACTCCTGAGTTCAAGTGATCCGCCCACTTTGGCCTCTCAGGGTACTAGGATTGCAGACATGAGTCACCACACCCGGCATGCAAATTGTTTTTGTGTTTTAGCACTTTACCCAGAAGAGAGACTGATGGCTGTAAAACAGTTATGAATTAGAATTTCATTCTAATGGATGAATGAATTCTAATAGCATTTCATTCTAGGGTGGCGTCAGGAAACGCAAACAGGAATCTTCTTCCCTCCCAAATCTTACTGAGATGAACTAAAGAAATATAAAGTTTGGCCTTACTTGAAAAGCTCACATGCTACATATCACCATGCCTGAACTAGGTTCATCTGAGTTCTTCAGAAGGTGGGAATAAAGGTCCAGCAAAAAGAGAAGCCAAGGGAGCCCCAAGGAAGCCCAATTTGTGAAACTTTGTTGCAGACTTCAGAGTCAGAAGAGACTATCAGTGTTCCAAAATCTCTCCCTGAATCTTAGAATCACTTCATCTAGCTCAGTGGTTCTAAATCTTCCTAATGTGGCCCTTTAATACAGTTCCTGTGGGTCGCGACCCACAGGTTGAGAACCACTCATCTAGCTCATTGTCTTAACACTGTAACTTCCCTGTTATCAGTGTAGGCTTTCTGATGGAAAACAGTTGTGTTGTGGAAAGTAGTCTAACCAAACTGGTTTAAGGAAATAAAGGGAACTGACTGATTGTCATGACTGAAAAATTCAGTGGTGGTAATCGTTTCAGGCATAGCTGGAACCATGGGCTAAAACAAAACAAAACAAAACAAAAAAAACCCCCCAAACCAGGAATCAATCCTTCCCCTTTGGCTCTTGGTTTTCCTCTGTTTCAATTTTATTTTCAAGTGGGTTCTTTTTATATTGTAGCTCCTAGTCCCTTAGAAACAACGTAAAAGGAAAACCATTTCTTAGACTAATAATTTAAGCAGAAGTCCCAGGATTTAATCTGACGGAACCAGCTTGGATCATGTGTTTTACCCTGGAACCATCACTGTGGCCAAGTGGATGAGATGAGCTGAATAGCCCCTCCTGAATTATCTCTAAATTCCTTCTTCCAGGGAGCAGTTCCACCTTAACTTCAAGGACAGAGAGCAGGGGAAGAGTGGTTCCCCAAAAGAAAACAAAAGTGGTGTGACCAGAAAAGAGAACGAGTGCTTTGAAGATAAAACCAACCGTCTGTAGCTCTCCCAGGCAGGTCTAGTACATGGCGTCCCTGGTGTTCTGTCTCTCCAGTGTCTGAGGCAGTTGGCCCCACCGACATTGGCTAGGGTTGTTAGAGTTTGCCCTTATGCCAATCCGGTATCTACCTCCTGCTGCGTTCACCTCTGCCACTCTCAATACTTTCTTCAGTTCATATGACTAAAAAAGATGCATTTGTCACCTCTTTATGAAAACTGATAAACTGACAATGGGTTGCTTTACATCCAGCCCACGGGAGTGATTACCACTCCTAACGAGTCTTCTCTAGATGTAATGAATCTTTCCCCGTCCTCGACAGAGAGAGCCCTGCACTGAAGTGGCCTGAGGTTCTGACCTTTCTGGGGGAAAAATGAGAGCGGGCGCCCCTAAAGGATGCATAGGGTGGGAGTGGGATGAAGGTTTTGCATCTTGGGAAAGTCATCAGCCTGGGCTAGGAGTACAGCAGGATCCCAGGAGGAAACAGCCAGCCAATACGCCCAGCTGGTGGAGGAGAAGTTAAAGAGAATGAAGCGAGCAGCCTTTTTCTCAGCCTGGTAAGAAGGGACTTACAGCTAGAATTTAAAACTGATAAGACCTTTCTTGCAGGTGAGTGACATGGATGGGATTCATAACTTCATATTAGGCCATCATAAATCAAAATTATTAGTGTTTGCTGACATATTAAAATGCTAAACAGCATTTTACTAATAAGGCTGGTAGACATACAATGATTTGACTCTACTCTGTGAGATAATAGGATTTCCTACTAGTTTTAGAAAGGAGGCATCGTTATCCATGTATCATCAGTGTTGAATGGAGTTTCCCATGGTTTTCAACTGCCAATATTCTAGCTTTTTAGTTACAAATTATTGTTAGTTTTGCTTCATCCTTATCAACTTAGTTTGTTATGGTTGGTTCACTTAACCCTGCGCTGTATGATAATGTATGTTTTCATCAATAGTTTTGCTCTATAATTTTCTGATATGTAAATAGATTTTTAGACATATATGGAAATAGCTTGGATATCAAACATCTATTCCCTATTGCTTATATAATCATCTGCCCCCACTCACTCGCATCAGCTACAAAACTGGTATTTTATTATGAGCAGAATTTTTTTTGCTGCTAGAAATTTGGAATGAATGGGGTAGGTGGACTAAGGGGTCCTCTACTTAGCTAAGTGGGCCTCAAACATATGTTTGGGAATTGCATCCCCCCCAGACAGCATACCATCTCTGGAGTCTGTGAGGCCAATGACTTCCTCCTGCTTATTCTTTTCCTTGCCTTCTAACCTACAAGTACCAGAAATCAGAAATAAAATATGAAATTCTAATTTATCAGTTTCAGCATTAGAACCATATGTTATGCAGATGTCACATAAAGATATGAAATAATACTAAGTTATTAAAAGTCCTGATCTTTGATAAGTCAACAGCTAAAATACTATAAATTATTCTTGATGATAATTTACATAAAATTTAATCTCTGCTTTATAAGTGACCTGTTTTTAGCATTCATGTTAAATTTGATTTTGGGGTAATATTTTAAAATGAGTAAAAATTACATTTAATACTTAAAAATTCAGAAAATAATGTTATAAATGTCACTGGACCCACCACCCATGATAAACAAATGTTAGCATTTTATAATCCCTTCATTTACATGTTTAAAATTAAAATATTACTAATCCAGCTAGAGCCTCTTTGTACCTGGTGCTACTTCCACAAACATGCTCATGATATTGGCATGTGTCTAACTTCCAGTATAGATGTCCACACTTTCACTACTTAAGTATGTAAATCTAAATAAGTGTTGCTCTTTTACATTTTTAAACTTATTTCAATGGCACCATAATGTATACATCATTCTGTAACTTTGTTTTTTCATTCAGTATTATGTTTTTGAGATTTATCTTTACATACAGAGGTAGTTCATTCATTATATAATAAAGTTGGATTGGAGTGTTTCCTTTTACAAATATACACCTTTTATATATCCATTCTTCTATTGATGGACAAATTAAAATATACAGTATCTTGTCAGTTTAGCTATCACCACCTGCTAGAAGCTTTGTCCACTTCTCCCTTCTTCCCACTCTTAGAATTAGACACTCTTCCACTTCCCCTGTGGTCACCTGTATCATAGACTCCGTCACATATTGTTGAAAAATGTCCCACTTTGCCTTAGATTATGACTCCTCAATATCAGGACCTGTTCATAGTGCTCACAGTATAGTGTCCAGGCCAGTGTTGTGCATGGCACATGGTTGGCACTTTTTAATAAGCAGGTAAATGGGTGATTCCATGCCATGAATAACTTATGCCAATGATTTGCTTATGTAACTTAAAATCAAAGTCCCAAACTAAATACTCCTTGAGCCACTCTGTCCTGCTAGCTGGACCCTACTTGTCCCCTCCAGTTGAACAATGACAGTCTTTTATAATTTGAGGTTACAACAAATTAAGCTCATGAATATAACACTCTCAATATATACATATTTTTAAGTTTCAGATTAAAATGAGGGTACATATGATAAGGTTACATAGTTTGCTTTTGTATGGTTCAGGTCTGAGTTGTAGTTTTCTCCTTCACCTGGGACAAAGCTCCATATACCTGGGCAATGTACGTGTTGGGTGGGAACTTGCCCCCCCCTACTCCCTACCCTCACCCCCTACTTGAATTTAATTGAATTTTTCTCTCATGCGAGCACTTAGTTGTTAATCTACTAGTTTCAACTTAATACCGAGTGCATGTGATGCTTGTTTTTCCATTATTCTCAATATATTATTTGTTAAAGCTTTGTCACCTGGTACCACTTGCTTATATTAAAACCTAATGTTAAATGGTATCTGCTTTAGTTCACTTCAACATTATATATTTATTTCAAATTAAATAAGTCACAATTTTCCAATGTTTCATAATAAGCACCTTGCACTGCCAAGTGCTATAGCATTTGAATAAATAGGAGAACCACTGTATCAACTACATAAAAAAAAGGAGGCACTCGAGTTGCCCACCTCTTCCATAAATAATACTTTTTGGAAATATGTTTCAAAATAGTAAATTTCCAAAGGCTTAAAACTAGTCTTACATGTTACAAAGGGGCATTTCTTTTCTAAAGAGCAAAATCTTATAAAACCGGAAAGAATTATTATTGCACGTTCTGGGTACTTTAGCCCTGACAACCTGGTTGTTGCAAGAGTTCCTTCAGAGGCTTACTGGGAAGAAGGCAGCTATGGGCATAGTCCTCATTCATCCTTCTGTTGCCACGGAGACTGGCCAAGTCAAGACAGTCTTAGAGTTTTCACCCCGTTCTTCATTCCTCCCCCTGGAGCTTGGAAGGCCCAAACTTTAAAACTTCCTGCGCAAGCAGAGAAAGAAGTGACACTTCTCCTAGCACAATGAACACGTTCTGACCCACAATTGTAGGTCTGACCCTTGTTCAGGACCCAGCCTTCCAGCTGCTCCCTTCCAACTTTCCAATCATCTTTTCAGGAAAGACTGGTGTAGGAAAGGAGAATGTAAACTCTACGAAGTTGTGGAGGATCTCTCATGGAGGGTGTTGGACTTTATAAAGCACTTAAGCAGAGCTTCAAGCCAATCAGCTTTAATCTCATGGGACAGGGTGACCCCAGCTGGCATGTGAGTTACACATACATTAGTTTTCCTACTTGATAGATAGGGAAAGTGAAGTCTGGACAAGTGAAGTAATTTTCCCAAATTACAAAGCTAATTAGGGATGGAGTTGGGATTCAAACTGGGGTTTATCTGAGAACCCAAATGTTTACCCATGACAGCATACAGACTCTCTATAGGCACACATTTTCATTTTTTAGCAAGATCTTATTTGCACACAAAGTATTCCTATAGTGAATTGATTAGAGGGTATGGTATCAACCCATGTGAAAGAGTTGCAGAAAAGATTGTGAGTTTTCCTTCTACAGTTCATCTGTTAATTCATGTTCCAAAATTATTGAACATGGCCCAGTGTCCCAGTGTGGTGGTGCATGCCTGTAGTTCCAGCTACTTGGGAAGCTGAAGCATGAGGATCACTTGAGCCTTGGAGATCTGCACTGGAGTGGTCTAGAACTACTGGGTGTCTGTACTAAGTTCGGCATCAAATGATGACTTCCCAGGAGCCACCAGGTTTCCTAAGGAGGGGTCAACCCAGGATGGAAACAGACCAGGTCAAAACCTGCTGATCAGTGGTAGCATGATCACACCTATGAATAGCCACTGAACTCCATAGTGTGACACTGTCTCTTAAGAAAAATAACATTTAACTTTTTTAAATTATGGAAGATTTTTTTCTAAGCATTGATGAAAAAAAAAGGCATGGTTTCTTGCCACTGAGTTGTTTATACTGTATGGTCAAATAATTATGATTCAGTCTTCTAGAAGCTCCAGAAAGGGAATGTGAAATGTGTATGTGAGTCAGAGGAGCGGATGACAGCTTTGGAGAACTGTATAAGTCTTCATAGAAGACTTAATCTATGAAATGAAATAGAGGAATCAGAGAGACCTGGCTCAAAAATCCTTGTTCTATATCTGGTATGATTTTGGGCAACTATCTTAATATTTCTGAGTCTTAGTTTTCTAAGGAAAACTAAGGCAAAAACACACTTTTCGTGGGGTTAAGGGAAAGATGAAATAAAGTAAAGCATGCGTAGTCTACACATAGATGAGAGTGATTATTGTTACCATTATCTTTGTTGTAGATGGTAGAGAAGGGTTTCATAAGCAGAGAGGCTCCTGTCCCTAGTAGATCCCCAATGAGAACCTTAGTGATGCTACAGGTTTATAATTGGTTGTTGCTTTCAATTGTACTAGATCATAGGATATTAATTTTTTTTACTTATATATGCAAATGACTGGCCTCTAAGTTCCTATCCAAAGTTATTCCTAGGTGGATAGCTGGAGAAATTGAATTATGGCCTCTAGTCTGGAGAATTCTGTGCTGCTTCAGAGACAAGATGATTGGCAATGACTTAGGGAGGGAGGCAACGAATGGAGAACAAACAGGTGGGATCAACAGACCCAAGACTCCAGGCCTGTAAGCTCTGTTTTTTCTCCCACCAATCACCACCAATCAGAGAACTTAACATAGATCTCCCAGTGTTATTCCTTTGGGTTTTTTCTTGTGTCTAGACATTATTATTATTATTATTATTGTTTTTACTTTTCTCCTTAACATTTCACATAGCATTTTCCCCAACAATGAAAACTATTATTAACACAGTGTCTTCTGCACAATTTTCATGACAATGCATATGTCTATGACTGTTTTAGCCAAACTTGCTCACAATTTTTCCCTAATCCATCTCTGACTAGTTGGAACCCAGTAACAGTGCTGCTTCTATGCTGGGCACCATTCTAGTTCTGTAAGTCTATTCACTTATTTAATCCCAATGCCCTCCTTGCGAGGTTAGCAGTATCATCACCTCAGCTTTACTAGTCGGGAAACTAAAGAACAACACAAAGTAATGCGTCTGAAGTCCTGCTGTTGGTCAGTGGCAGAGCTGACATTGGACACTGCAACCTAGCAACAAAGCGTGTGCTCCTAACGTATTCTCAATGCTATCCTGCACCTATAGAGAATAGTCAACCGGTACCTGTGTCTGGTGTTTAAGGAAAGGAACTAAATTTTATCTTGGCCAAAAAGCAACCTTTTGACCTATGCTATAGAATAAAGGGTTTTAGCTATTTTCTGAATTGTTAATTGATGCCCAGAGAGCAACAACAACAAAAAGGATTGTGAGTAGGTCAAGATGTGATTAGCTTGTTTTGATTTCTCTTTAGCTTTCAGTTTTCTAAGATGATTCCTTGGCTTCAGCAATTTCCTGGAACATTGTAAGGCAATGTGAGGGCATTTACTCCATCCAGAGACAATGAGAACATGAAGATGAAGATAAATATCAAGTGAAGTGAAAGTTGCCGGAAAAAAGTGATCAGACCTAAAAGTGTGTAATAGATAGAGAATTTGTATACCTTTTGAAATCATGTATTAAAAATTTAGCAGTAATACAAGTAAAGACCTGAAGACAAAATTAAAAAGTGAGTGGTAAGCAGAGCATAGGGGAGGTTTCTGATGACTACCATTGCATCAACAGTGTCCCATGCCTTGCTTGATCATTTAACTAATATCTTCTCATTTCTTTTCCAAATAGCTACTCTGAACACACTAACACTGATATTGGGCAGGCCTAGCTGATTCAAACTCTATATATTACAGAGCAGGATGTTTCATTAAGGTAACCAATAAGAAATCAATTTTTGAAAACTATTTTAGTTACCTGCAAAAATAAGCGTTTTAGGTTTTAGGTATCAGTTTTTCAACGTACATGTGTTCTTCTGAAATGGAATTTTGTCTTGAGGAATTTTAAAATAAAATCTGCAAAGCTAGAATTATCCAATGGCAAGAGAATCCATTAAAGCAGAGAAAGGGAAAAGCAAATCATGTTCTCTCAATATCTGGCCTGTTAGGTTGCCACTTATTGATTTAGTCTGGGATACAGTAGCATTAAATCTTCCTCATTATACAAGTCCTGTATATCTTTTTAGCTTCTCTATCTATGCTTTAATCTCTGGACCCAAAATGAAGCACAACATGCACAAACCATTTTAATATGACCTGCGTCACTGGAGTATTCAGTGTATTCAGAAAGTTCTTCCCAGCATTATGAGTTTGTTTGGTTTGGCAGAGTCTTCCTGATAATTAAAACACCCACCACTCACCCCATATGGTGACCTTTGTGACCTGAGCTGGCAGCCATTCTAGACCATGATGGTGGTGCTTGGGATGTTCTCTTTGGAACACTACCTTCAAATGCTAACTGTGAATTAGGCATAATAACCCAGATCAGACTGATTTATTCAAGTTATCTAGGGCCTTGCTACTCAAAAAATGATCCCTGTAACAACAGCATCAGAAATGTAGTATCAGCTGTGCACAATGGCTCATGCCTATAATTCTAGCACTCTGGGAGGCTAAGGCAGGAAGATCCCTTGAGGTCAGGAGTTTGAGACCACTCTGAGCAAGAGCCAGAACCCATCTCTACCAAAAGTAGAAAATCTTAGCCATACAAGGTGGCAAGCACCTATAGTCCTAGCTACTTGGAAGGCCGAGGCACAGAATTATTTGAGCTCAGGAGTTTGGGGTTATGGTGAGCTGTAATGACATTACTACCTGGGGCAACAGAGTAAGACTGTGTCTCAAAAAATAAGAAAGAAGGCTTGGTGCCCACAGTTTGGTGGTTAGGGCACCACACGCACAAGGGTTGGGGGGTTTGAACCTGGGCCGCTCCTGCTAAAACAACAATTACAACTATAACAAAAGAATAGCTAGGCATTGTGGCGGGTGCCTGTAGTTCCAGTTGCTTGGGAGGTTGAGGCAAGAGAATCACTTGAGCCCAAGAGTTTGAGGTTGCTGTGAGCTGTGACATCACAGCACTCTACTGAGGGCAACATAGGGAGACTCTTTCTCAATAAATAAATAAATAAATAAATGAATAAGAAAAATAAAAAATAAATGCCCTATCCTCTATGGATCTCCTGAAATAGAATCTGCCTTCCAAGTGACTGGAATGTACAGTAAAGTCTGAGAAGTTGTGCTCTAGTAAATTGGTACAGATGATAAAAACAATAATGCAGAGATGATGCAACTAGACAGAGAATATGAGTCTTTCTTCACCTTGCTCATATAAAAATAAAAGAATTTTTCTTAAGCAATGCTTATGGAAGTTATTAGTTTCCAAACAAATTGTATTCTTGAGGTGTAATTGTGTTTATTTCTGGACAGAATAGCATGAATAAAGGCGTTATAGGGGATGAAATGATAAGGTAGTGGGTTAATTTGACTGGAGGAGGTTCAATCTGACCAGGTGCGAGGATAAAATCAAGTCATATCTTTACCACACTGATTTACTGGCTTTGTTCTTTATCTGTCACTTTTATTCATCATTTTCTTAACTCCCATTGACAACTCACAGATCACCAGACATGATTAGCTGTTAATTGCTTTGGCAAGATGCTTGATATTACCACTTTGACTGTTAGTAGCATTGATCCAGGAATGATTTTTATTTCTTCTTAAAACATTTCTTTGTCATTTTGTATGCTTTCTTTGTCCGGATTATCTTAATATAGAATAAGGCAAGAGAAAGACATACATGAATAATCTGCTTTTTTTGTAAATATGCTATTTATACTATATGTGGGCATTCACTTGAAAATATTTCAGAAAAATAATTTAAGTTGCTGGATTTATGATCATTAATATTCATAATTCTGGCCATTGGACTGTAGGGATAATAATTCTAGGGACTATATTTTCTAACCTTCAAATTAGAACAGTATATGACTAAGAGTTAAATATTTAAAATTAGAAGTATTCTGGGAAATTCGATGGGCTGGTGGGTTAATTATTATTCACAAATATAAAGCCTATTCTATAAAAATTTACCAAAGACACACTTATAATGTAGTTAAATGAAACTCATTATTTTGAGGTTAAGTCCCTTTTCTTTCTGAGGACCCCATAATATTTGTTTATGGCTTATATTTTTAAGCCTTTAAATTGCAGTATAATGTAAATGTACATAGAGAAAGTTGCATATTATACTCAGAGTATCACTTGGTACATTTTCACAGAAGTAACACAGTCATCTAGAAACAGAAGAAAACCAGTGCCACATAAGTCCCCCTACCCATGTAACCACTACCTTGTCTTTTGACAGCATAGTTTATTTATTTATTTTTCTATTTTTTTATTTTTTGAGATAGAGCCTTAAGCTGTCACCCTGGATAGAGTGCCGTGGCATCACGGCTCACAGCAACATCCAATTCCTGGGCTCAAGCGAGTCTCTTGCCTCCGCCTCCCAAGTAGCTGGGACTACAGGGGCCCGCCACAATGCCTGGACATTTTTTGGTTGCAGCTGTCCTTGTTGTTTGGCGGGCCCAGGACTGGATCCGAACCCGCCAGCTCAGGTGTACGTGACTGGCGCCTTAGCCCGTTGAGCCACAGGCACCGAGCCGACAGCATAGTTTAGTTTTGCCTATTTTTGTACTTTCGTATAAACCAAATCATATAGCATAGCTTCCCTTGTAATCTAGCTTTCCTTTTTTCAATCTTGTTTTTGAAATATATCTAAATTATTGTGTGTTGTTTTAGTTCATTCATACTAGTTACTATATAGAATTTCGGTGTGAAATTCTACTACTTGTGGCCAAATAGGGCAGTTGTTTCAGCTTTTGGATAACACAATCTGTGTTGTTCTGAACATTCTAATATGTATTTTTGGGTGAACATAGACAGGAGTTTGTGTTAAATGTCTCTCTGAGAGTGAAATTGCTGGATATGTAGCTTTTCTCTTTAGTAGATTCTTCCAACTAAAACGATTGTACCTGTTTGCACATCAAGGTAGGAGAAATCAAGTTTTTCCAAATCCTCTTCAGCATTTGTTATTGTCTGACTTACAAAAATTTTAGCCATTTGGGCGGTGCCTGTGGCTCAGCAAGTAGGGTGCTGGCCCCATATGCTGAAGGTGGTGGGTTCAAACCCAGCCTTGGCTGAACAGCAAAACAAAAAAATAGCCGGGCGTTGTGGCGGGCACCTGTAGTCCCAGCTACTCGGGAGGCTGAGGCAAGAGAATTGCCTAAGCCCCGGAGTGGGAGGTTGCTGTGAGCTGTGTGACGCCCCGGCACTCTACCGAGGGTGATAAAGTGAGACTCTGTCTCTACAAAACAAACAAACAAACAAACAAAAATTTAGCCATTCTGGATATACTATAGTGATGTCATATGTAGACTTTGATTCATATTTTGATGAATATTATGGCTTACAATAATTCATATTATGGCTTACATTTAACTAAAGTCCAAGGAGAATCTTTTATTGAATCTGTATTACAAGTAGTCAGACCTCTCCAAGCTGTGATTGAGTAGGGTAAAATTAGGCATAATTTAAGTTTCATTTGTTTGTTTGGTTTTTTGCTCAAAAAATATCAACTCCATGAGGTTTTACTTGAAGTTTTCATTATTGATATTTACCTTTTAAGAGTCTTAATGAACTATGGATGCCTTACCTGAGGTAGAGAATCATGTGGACTGTAGAAATTATGTAAGTAACAACTGAATGTGTTCAATCGGATTGATTTACGGTCATTATTTGTCACTTCATGGTGAGAGGATCTTTGAAAAATGAAACACATTATTTTATGAAAGAATGTTAGTGAATGGAAGGAAGAGGGAGGTTAGGGGTATGAGTGGGCAATGAGACCAAGGAATACAGAAATATCAAGCTCCTGGCACTGAATAAGGATGTGGGACTCCCTGGGAGGCCTATGCCCAAGAGACCTCTTATCATGAGGAACAACAAGTAACCCAAGAGAACATTATTACTTTATGAGTCTAGACTATAAACGAATTAGTTTAGAATTTTACCCTCTATTGGCCCTGATAGCAATAGACAGGTACACTTCCTTTGTATAAAGAGAAAATAGTCTTATACTCCTAGATAGCAAATGTTCATCAACTTCAAATTACACCTCAAATGCTGCTGGTGTCTGGACCATTGATGGATGAGCGAGGTCTTTCCAGGTCTAATGCTGAGTAATGCAAATTAGATTCTCCTGAGTTATGCCTAGTGCAGCTGGAGGGCACAAAATAGTTGCCAGGGACATATCTCCACGCCAAATTCTTGCCAATGTTGTTAATAGTATTGTACCCTATACATGTACAGGCACTCTTAGTTTTATTAATCATGATACTGTGCTTTTGCCCTTTCTTTCACCTTTTAATTTTTGAATAGGGAATAATTTTGTTTTATCCTGTGTCAGAAAGCAAATGCTAAACTGAAAGGCATGCATGCAACCCCATTCTCCTACCAAGCAAGTGGCAAGTGGGATCAGCTCAGGCAAAACTATGCTCTTTTTCGGATTTCCCAAAGCATGCAATGGGGAATGGATTATGTGAAGAAGAGAGGGAAATTCCTAGATATTCTAGCAAGAGAATATAGTGGACTTGTGAACAGGAATTCCATTTCTGCAGTTCTCAGGATTTATGACTGGCCATACACCCCATTCTGCTCTTGTGTCCAATTCATAAATATCTCTGCGACTCCTCTCTGGGGGTCATGTGGAGAGAAGGGATGTCACAAAAGTCATGCTATCACTGGTTATGAGTGAGTATATAGTGGAAAGAAGAGAGACAATTTTTACCCTTCTGTATTAAGAACAAAGAGAAAGAAAGTAAAGATGGCTCTAGATTGAGCTGCTCTCATGCTATGACAATGTTAATTTACAAGCTATGTAGAGTCAGTATCAAAATATATGCTAAATTTTGATGGCTCTGATAGATTTTATTTAAAGTGCCCTTATCGTGTGCCTCAGAAACTTTTTGTTTAACATTAATCTTGTCCAATTAGTCTTTGCCCAAAATATGGGATTACTGGCAAAAAGCATATTAAAATATGATAATATTACAAAAATGAAACCAATTTGCTTCCCTAAAATCATTGTTCTACATACATTATTTAGGTTTCTGTTATGGTCTCACAAGGACATTGCCTCATCAAAAAGATTCTCAGCAGGTTGTGATATACACATTATAAGAAATAGTACTCCAGTAGAAACTCAAGTGGAACCTACAATACCAAGCACCACCTAGGCATGCTACCCACTAGAGGGCGATATTGGCCATACACTTAGGGCTGTAGCTCTCCTGAGAAGAGTAGTGTAGCTGTGAATGGGTGAGTGGATCTCTATACACACAATCAAATAATTTTTGTTGAACACCCAATGTGTACTAGAATATTGGCTTGTGATCTCCATGCACGTGAATAAGATCTTTTGTTTAATCTTGAGGGGCATGCCAGAGCTCTCCAGAAAGTATCCAGCCATGCAACATGAAAAGTAGTATTAACAATGAAAGGATACTTTCTGGGCAGCCCTTGTATATTCAAAAAAAGAGATTATAACCACATGTCCATTATAATAAACCAGGATGTGTATTTCAGATTGTATTTTGATGCCAATTGGTAGATAATATACCAATTTGATGTTAATAACATTAAATAGATATATAAATAACTACTACCACTTAAAAAATACCCAAAGCATAAATGAAATTAATTTAGAAGATTGTTTGGCATAAATGAGTGTTGGAGGACAGACTATTTTTATTTTGTCTTGACTATATTCTAATATTTTAATTAGATAACATTCTAATCTAAATAAAGACTTCTTGCTAACTTTTTAGTAGGTCAATGATTTCTCATGTAATGTAGATTGACTATCCATTTTCCCTTAGTAGGACTCATAATTTCACTAAACTTACCAGTAAAAAGATGACAGTAAATTCTTACTGAATAATTCATTGTTCATCTTTGACATTAAAAATTATTTTTTAATTCAAATGCAATATGAGCTTAACTGTCTATTTCTTAAGTTTAATGAGTGCTGAAGTCATTTTAGGATAAATCCATAATTTTATTACTTTATTGACTTTTTCCTTTAGCATAAAAGATATGTCGGGAATATCAGTTAATATTTATTAAGCACTTTCTAGATACTTTGTAAAATCTCATCAAGTGTAAGTTCTTAATTTTTAACAAATAGCAGACACAATCTTGGTGTACTTGATGCGATGCCAGAAAATCCAACTATTCCAGATTAAGACAACATTTGGTTCTTATGTTTCTTAAATATCAAAGATAAAAAGATATAGTACCATTAAAACTGACAGCTTTTCAGCGAACATTAATTAAAGAAAGCTCAGGTTGGAGAATAGGAAATGAAGAAACTAGACTAAAGCAAATAAAAAAGTCTCAATTAACGACATTACAGTTGTGACATGTGGACAGAAGCCAGATTAAGCAGATGCTATCATCAATTCATTTGTTGTCATGTTTGCAGTGTGGCAACTGGCTCCAGAGACAGAAGATATTCTGGAAGTAGTGCATCCTGGGATGCTGTTTTCTGTTTACTCCACAAATGATCATCAGTCATAATGATGCAGTGATATTGGTCTTCACATCAGGAACTGTCAAAGCAGAAATCAAGGGAGATCACAGCATTAGTTTTTAGTCCTTTAAAAAAAAATCATGAATATTGCTTATTGATTCTTCAGATTTTTTAGATTTTCACAAGAAGAAAATAAACTCTCCTTTACCCCCTAAAACACAATGTACAAGCATTTTAAATATATTTGGAAACTTATTTATGGCAATACATACCTTAGGTAGCTCAAGAGACCAGAATTCCATCAAGTGAAGAGATAAGCATGAATTACATGGCTGCTTTATTTGATTACGAAGTACAAAAGCCCATTAGCAGAATGGCCTGTTGGCCTGGAGAGAGGATGCTGGCCTGCCATGTGGAGGACCTGCAGTTTTTTTCTCCTGCTCTGACTTGCCAAGCTGGCAGGGGCTTGGAGAGCAGTCACTGTGCACACAGTCGACCTCAAGAAGGAAATGTATAACGATGCCGAACTCTGACTACTTCATTGTCTCTGCATTAGGGTAATATACATAAGAAATTCCTGAGAAATATGGCTATAAAAGGCATTTTTTCAAATGTTTTATTCACAATTTGTATTTGAACAAAATGTCTTTGGGGGAAAAAGTATGAAGTTTTAATATAAATATGTATTCTAGTTTGGGTTCTGCTACCAGTTGTGTGATGGGGGAGAATTCACTTTAAATCACTTAAAATGCCTGCTTTTCCTATTTGTAATGGTGGTAACTGGCCGAACCTAGCCGTAGGAAGTTTTATATGGATCAGTGAGACTGTGTATGTGAACAACACCACAAGCCTTGGAAAGCAGAGGTCCTTGGTCTGGCACCCACAGCTGGTTTTAGGACCTTGCCTGAAATTAATTCAACACTGGATGTGATTGTCCTGCCATACGTTTACTCGGAGAGCTTACATCTACTTCTCAAAAGTCATTTTGATCCCAAAAAAGATTTAAAGAAAAATCACTGCTGTAAAATGTGAAATCTGTTATTTTACTTTCATTATTATTCTGTTAAATGATTCATCTTAAATTATTCTAAATCTGTTATTTCAGAGATGTTTACCACTGGTAATTTATTTTCCAGCTTACACTTATGCATCCTTCTCATATGCGAACAGAAGACTAATCAATGCTCTTGATGGAAGACTATCTTTCTTCTCCAAATTGAGAAATTCTTATATGTAGCATGAAAAGCCTGTCATACCAAACATCCACTGGATAAGGGAAAAAGTGCCTGGGAGTAGGGAGAAGTGCCTAAGAGAGTGGGGATAGGCCTCTCCAAAGAGCATTTCTCAAGAACAGAGGAAGGGGATCCCCACTGGCTAGATTTCTACCAGGCCTTCTTTTATTCTGCAGTCCTATTCCATTTATTTGAAACAAAACTTATTATTGTTTCTAAATGATAAAATAGCACCTGTTTGTGGAATTTTCCCAGATAATACAGACTTGCAGAGAGTAAAAAATCCTTCATCACCCAATCTTCAACTCCCCCAAAAGTAACTATTATTAAATGCAAAACAATTTGTAACATTCTAGAATAATAACCTAGAGTCATTTTGGATGGTATTTGTCAACAAGTATTTATGAAGTGTTAACTCTGCATCTGGCCCGCAGGGATAGAAAAAGTGAACAAGGTGGGTTCAACAACTAAACAATCATGTAGGGGGTATAGAAAAGCAAATCAGCAATGACGATGCTATTAGGGATATTCAGGAGATTACAGGAGGACCATCTGAGTCAGGGAAGTAAATCTAAGCTGAGACTTAGAGCAAGCATAAGTTGGCCACTTGTGGAAGGGGGTGCAGTGGTCATGTGTTATTATAGTACATGTATGTAAGTCATTCATTTAATCAATTTTAGCAAATCTTGTTTTGGAGTCTTTCTGTAAACATCTTATCTGCTCTATTCAATCATGGGCTGATATGATGGTTATTTTATAAAATTTTCTCCACTTACACAGAATTCAAATTCTATTTACTTTTACCAGCACTGACCACAGTACCAACTCATCTCTCAAAACAAGCTCCCTAATCATTCAAACCCACATCCCTATTCACTATGTAAAACAGAAGTGAATTAGACATGGTCATAGAATTGTTAGCTAAGTGTTTTATGTGCACAAGTTTTATCATTCTCCAGTAGATTTCAGACATATTAGAAATAAGAAATGTGTATTCGTTTATACCCCTAGCACAGTATTACTCCAATTTTATACTGGAAAACACAGGAAAAAAATATGTATTACATTAAGATCCACTGTGAACATATGTAATACACTTTATATTTTTTTATTTCATTCTATTTCATTTTCTTTTTTAAAAAATGCTAGTTATGACCCCACCAAATTGATTTTATGACCCTAAATTGATTTCCTTGTGAGTTTTAACCCACAATTTGAAAAGATACTTCTTTAGAATTTATGGTAAATGTTGGACACAGATTTAGGGGTCAATTCAAAAATAAAACCACTTTCTAATTGATGGGTTTAATCAGAACGTTACTTTCAGCCATACAGTCAGGAAGGCCTTTGAACTCACAACTTACATTGCCTGGTATATTAGGAAGAAAGGAAAATTAAAAGATACAGGGGTATTTTCAGTCTAAGATCCCACTTTTTTTATCCCTAGTACGGAGTGAGAAACAAAGGGCAACATGAGAAGTGAAACAGTTGTGTATGGTCATGAGTCAAATCTTAAGAGCAACTTTTTTTTGCATTTCTTGAATTGTTTTGGTGAAGAACAGAGTCAAAGGTAGATGATGTGGGCCTTACCAGTTATTCTGAATTCTGCACATTTTCTCTGTGTTATGAGTTTATATATATTTTCTCTGTGTTATGAGTTTATAATAATATCTTAAAGAACGTAAAAAGAAAATGATTAATTCCGCAGGGAATGGGTGTGGGTGCTGCAGCATAAGAGTGGTGGGTGATTGAGAAGGCTTCTCGGAATAAATAAGTGAGGAACTTGAGGAATGATTTGAATGTTGCTGATGAAGCCACTCCCGGACACTGTAGAGACAACAGCACTAACAAAATCACCCTACAGAGTGGTACAAAGAGGATAAGATGCAGTGACTGATAGAATAGTAGCCAAAAAAGAGCAGAATCAAAGATAATGTCCCAGGATACATGTGAAATTTACTAGGTGTAGAATACAAATGTCTTAACCTGGCTCAGCGCCTGTGGCTCAACAGGCTAAGGCGCCAGCCACGTACATATGAGCTGGCGGGTTCGAATCCAGCCCAGGCCGCCAAACAACAATGACAGCTGCAACCAAAAAATGGCCAGACGTTGTGGCGGGTGCCTGTAGTCTCAGCTACTTGGGAGGCGGAGGCAAGAGACTCACTTGAGCCCAGGAATTGGAGGTTGCTATGAGCTGTGATGCCACGGCACTCTATCCAGGGTGACAGCTTGAGGCTCTGTCTCAAAAAA
>CAUYRH010146071.1:0-15182 GCA_963574655.1 Perodicticus potto | reverse complement strand
GCTCCATAGGTGTGGTCCCACCGTTAACCCTCCTGCTATCGAACCATCCCCCTCCCTTCCCCTTCCCTCCTTCATCCTGGGGTATAGTTGTGATTCATCTCTCATATGAAAGTGTGAGTGATTATAAATTGGTTTCACAGTAGTACTGAGTACATTGGATTTTTTTTTTTTCCGTTTCTGAGATACTTTACTAAGAAGAATATGTTCCAGCTCCATCCATGTAAACATAAAAGAGATAAAGTCTCCATCTTTTTTTAAGGCTGCATAATAATCCATGGTATACATACACCACAATTTATTAAACGATTCATGGGTCAATGGGCACTTGGGCTTCAGAGACAGTCTCATTATATTGCCCTGGATAGACTGCCATGGAGTCACAGCTCATAGCAACCTCAAACTCTTGGACTCAAGTGATTCTCTTGCCTCAGCCTCCCAAGTAGCTGGGACTACAGGCACCCACCACAATGCCTGGCTATTTTTTGTTGCAGTTGTCATTGTTTAGCTGGCCTGGGCTGGGTTCAAACCCAGCAGCCTCGATGCATGTGGCTGGCACTGCAACCACTATGCTATGGGCGCCAAGCCCTTAAAATGAATCTTTTTCTACACCTATCCACATCCTCTTGATCCTGTCTCTCTGGAGAACACTGACCAATTCAGAGGCCTATTTGCTAGGCTCTCTGGCTAAGGACCAGCCTCTGTGGGCCTGAACTGTCTCCCAAGTTATGCAGAGGGTAAAGATCACATAGCCTTGGGAGAGGTTCCTGAGACTTAAACAAGGCTGCAGGTGTAAAACAGTGTGGCCCACAGAGAGCCTGCGGTAAGTGCTGAAGCTGGAGGAGAGCAGGGGAGGAGTACACAGAGAAGAAGGGCAAAGGGAGGGGAGAGTGAGAGGAAGGAGGAAGGGAGGAGCCCCTCGCAGACCTGGGGAGCAAAATGAGGGAGGCTCACCTTCCCCCTGCAGTAGCTGCTGTCACCTCCCCCTTGGGCAGTCACCCTCCTTCCTCCGCAAGAGCAAACTGGCCTGGCTTCCTCTTGGGAGGTGAAGGGAAGCTCCTCTCCCTTTTGTGGCTAGTGGAAAAGGGAGGACCCAGGCCACAAGTCATGTCTTAACAGCTGGTTGTTTTGCACCCTGAATGAGAGGCGAGGGACCCCTCACTCAACCCCTCAGCTGCACCTCTGGATGGTGATGAGAAATGGTTCCCACTCAAGTGAAGTCCCCTACTGGCAAGATGTGGAGAGAGGGGACAGGGGACCAGCTAAAGATGTCTATCACACAGCAGGCAGACACCACGATGACCACGTGTCAAAGCCTGCGCCAAGCCTGCTGCTCTCTGCCCTTGCTCTTCACAAGTCTACATCCTCTAATGAACTCCAGCATGGCCACTTGCCATGTCATTAAGTGTCCCTGAAAAACTTGATTGTAATGGCTACATAATTAATCATCATAGAGATGTAACATGATTAACATGATCACTTCTCTACTGTTGAACAATTCCATCATTTCCAATCTTTTTTACTATAATGGATAATGCGGCAGTGAAAATCCATGTACAATAAATCTTCCATTATTTCTTTAGGATAGAGACCCAAACCTAGTGTAAAGTTTTAGGTACAAATGCCAAGCAGGCTAAAAAAAGCCTAAAGAAACTCTCACAGTTATGTTTGAGAATATTCTTTTTACCACGTCTGTATCTTTCTGATAGGCAATGATATTATATTCTTTCAGTATTTTAAACCTGCGCTTCCTGTTGTCATGGGAGGCAGACGTCCCCAGGGGTGTCCTGTCCTTTGTGGTCTATCTGTCACCTTCACCATGTGTTATACATTCCTCCCTCATTGATCAACATGGGCTCCTTACAGGTTAAAGGATACCACACGTCTGCCTTCCAAGTGTGCTACAAAACCTTATTTTCCATTTGTCCTTCCCTTTAAGTTTTATTTATGATGTTTTTTTGAAGCATAAATTTTTCTTTAAATTTTTACAAGCTTAAATCTTACCGTGTTTTTATTTCTTTGTTGCTGTCCTAGAAAAATTCACTATGTTCACTTACATAATCTTTTCATGTGTACGTTTTACCTATGTTTTCATTCTTTACATATAAGTCTTAATTCTATCTAGAATTAATTTTGGCATAGACGTGATGTATGGCTTTGTCTTTTAGTCCTATGTCTAGTCAATTTTCCCAGCACCACCACGTAGGGGACAATCCATACTCTACGTACTGGTCTGAAGTGCCAACTTTATGATAAACTAAGTATATGGGTATATGTGTGTATAACAAATAACTTTATATTTCTGTCTATATAGTGCACACAGGTTTATGGATTTGTAGTTGTCATGATGGTTTCTCAGTCTATTGCAGTAACACCATTTTATTGATTGTAGCTTTATAATGCATTTCGTTATCTGAGAAGATATATCTCCCTTATAAAACATTTTCTCAACATTGTCTTATTTTCATTTGTCAGTTTCTCTAGCTGGACTCATCTTTTCAAATTCAAAATAAGTTCCCAGTAATATTTTATTTGAAATTGTGATAAATCTATGTATTAAATTTGGTATCTCCACAATATCTATTCTACTCACTGAGAATTTTCTTATAGAGGAAAATAAGTTTACTCAAATCACATTTTTAGGTCCCTTGCACAAAGTCTGTGTTGTTGTTGTTGTTGTTTTTCTTACAAGTCCTGTATAATTCTCTAACTTGTTTAAGCCACTGTTTGGGGAATTTTCTGTTACTCTCAGTCAAACCTAACCTTATCTCATAACAAAAATTTTATTTAACATAATTATTATCTCTAATAAGTTTTTTTTTCTCGTAGGCTCTGTCAGTAGCCTAATGGATAATCATGTAATCTGCAAATGATAACAGCAACTCCTAGGACCACCTCAGTTCTCTGCTTAAAGGCAACTGCACCTGGTGTCACTGGGGTGTAGTCAGGTAGTAGTGTGTGTTTCCAGGGGGATTGAAGACCCAATACAGAGAAGGTAAACCGGGCCCTTCAAGTGGCCATCCTGTAAAACAGAGGCCTCTGAACATTCTGATTGATGGTTTTCGTGAATACAAAGGCCATGCCCTATGTCCCAGAGAACATTAGGCAATCGATACACATTTGATAAAGTGAAGAAGTGGAGAATGGAAAAGGAAACAAGGGATGGCCAGCTCTACATGAGATTCATGTATAGGGTCCCTCAGCCTCACTTGTAAAAAAATCATAGGAAATTTGATTTTCCACAGGAGTGCTATTCACTTAATAAAATAGATGTTTTACTGACATACACTTGCTTATATGCAGATATTTTTTAAATTATTGTCTAATTATAATGTTCTCAAAGACTCTCTCCTTAAAAGAATTATCTTGGACACACTCTGTGTCCAAAATATCTCAAGAGTGCAATTCCAGATTTTTGCAAGGCTCATTTTCAACAGAGAGCCAACTGCAGTGGACACCAGGAGGAAGAAATGTCTTTGGGTTTCAGATTTGGGTGGAAAGGGCTTCAGACTGGGGTTTGAGAAACTCTACTCTGGTTCAGGAAATGATGTATGTAAAAGACCCAGAAGGGCCTGAGGCCTGAACAATGCTCCACTGTTCAAAGGCTTTGGCTGAACATGGGCCTTGGTCTGCCATCCTCCAGTGTCATTTCATTTCATGTAGTTCTTTGGGCTATTTCAAGGTGCTGTAGGAGAAGGGAGTGACCTCCCACCCAGTGTGAGTCAGGCAGATGATGCTGTGCTCGGTGTGGACTAGTCACAGGCTGGGAGTACTGCTGCTGGTCAGCTGGCCTCCAGGTAGACTGCCCTGCCCACACCGCTCCATTCCCCCACACCAGCCACCACTTGCCTCCAGTCCTGGAGTAGCTCCAAGTGCTTCTTTTCATATGGCTGTAACAGTAGGGCCAAGTGTTGAGGCTCACTGTTATGGAAGGGTACATGGGGCCAACAGTCCTTAAAGGACACAAAGGCACAGGAGGAGGGCATTCTAACACAGCAGGACTACTGTAATTAACAAAGCATTGTATGTTTTCAAGTAGCTAGAACAGATTCCACATATTCCCAATACAAAGAAATGATAAGTGCTTTTGGTGATGGATATGCTAATTACCCTGATTTGATCATTACACATTATATACATGTACAGAAATATCATATTGTACCCCATACTTATGCATAGTTATGATGTGCCCATTGAAAGGAATAAAAACAAAAGTAAAGTATTAGGCCTGCAAAATGATTTAATTCAAAGATGTCTTTATGTTCTTATATATATATATATATATTTTTTTTTTTTTTTTTTTATTGTTGGGGAATCATTGTGGGTATAAGAAACCATGTTACACTAGTTGCATTTTTGGGGTACAGTCCCTCTTACAATTGCATTTTGCCCCCAAAAGGTGTGGCACACACCAAGCAAAGATGTCTTTATATTCTAATCAGGTAGCTTAACTTGTCACTGTAACCAATTTCTGCTCTACCTGTCACCAGGGTCACAGAGCTGTGCCTTGCCAGCCCACCCTAGGGACAGCAGCCCCCCCCCACCCTAAGGCAGGCAGGTGCTGCCTGGGTCTTCCCAGACTCCCTACAGTCAACAGCCTAGGCTCAGCCAAAAGCAGACAGGACAGCCCCCCAGGAGAGAACACCAGGAACACAGGGGTGCTGAAGAGGCAGGATCCTGGGAGTTCAGCCCTGGGAAGGGCTGTGGCTTGGCTGGACAGGTGCACCAGAGCAGACTGCAGAGGGGTGCTATATGGTCGGCAGGTGTGGGAGAGGGGTGCCTTTGGCAGGGAGGAGGACATTGGGGAGGGGTGCCATAGGTGGGCAGGTGGCTGTAGGTCCTATGTGGTCAAAGGCCAAGATAAGCAGCCAGAGTGGCCACAAAAGCAGGGAGTCGCTCAACATTTTCAAGCCAGGAAGTTTCATGACCTGATTTCTATTTTGCAAAGGTAACTTTGTCTGGAGATGGATTAGCACAGGCCATGCGGAACAGAGCAGTATGAGGCTGCTGCCTCTGTACAGTGAGAAGCGACAGTGGCCTCAAATCGGTAGCCTCAAATCAAGAGGTTAAAAGAACAAGGTCCTCCACTTCCATCCATGTGACAGGTGGGAGACCTTCCTCCCGCTTCAGTCACAAAGTACAGGGTACAGACAAAGACTTTGCACCTGCTGTATTAATCTAGAGGGAGTTGGAGAACACTCTCCTTAGTAAAGTATCACAGGATGGAAAAGCAAGTATCCCACGTACTCAATACCAACATGAAACTACTAGATAAACAACTACACCCTAGCGACAAAAACACAATTACATTCAAGTGGGAGGGGAAGGGAGGATGGAGGGGAGAGGAGAGAGGGAGGAAGAGGGAGGAAGAAGAAGGGAGGGAGAAGAGGGGCGGAGGGAGAGCAATTGGTAAGTTCTCACCTAAGGGTCACAAAGTAGGGACATATGGCACACTCTCTGGGTAAAGGGTCCAACTGCAACTTGGCCTTCACCTAACAAGCACAAACAACATAACCTAATCATTTGCACACTCATATCAATTTGAAATTTTAAAAAAGGAAAGACAGGGTAATATATAATAAAGTATATTTTTAAGCAATGCTGCACTTATACGATAAGTAGGGGAAATCTCCAGAAACAAAAAAGAGTAACTAAAAGTTAAATTGCCAACCATGTAAGATGATTCTGTGGCTACCTGGAGATGGAATTTCAATAATCAGGAAGGGACAGCAGTGAACTTTGAGCTTTAGCTAAAAGAGGAGCCAGCGCTGAGAACCAGTGTCAGGACTGTCAAGGGCTATTGCCTCAGAAAACACAAGAAAAATAAACTAAAGATAAATTTCACCCCATGTCAAAAAATGTCAGCATGAAATTTTGTTATCTTCCCCTAAATACTCCCTTGAGAATTTCTGAATATTTTCCTGTCTTTATGCAGGTTGAGGTTCAAATTTACACTAATTAATGCCATCTGAAGACCTGTAAGCTGGAAATTGAAGTGTCCCCACAACTATGATATCCCTGGAAAGCACCAAAGAAAGAAATAAAAATATTTCTGGAATAAAACACCACCAGCTGAGTCTTCAAAGAACCCCTGTTGTGGGCAGAACTCTGAGATGCCCCCAAGATTTCCATCCCCAAGAAACAAACACCTTCTCCCAGTTACTTCATCAAACACTAATCTACAGCTGCTCTGAAGAGATTATTCAGATATAACTAAGGTCCCTGATCTGTTGACTTTTAAGAAAAGAAGATTATCCTGGGTGGGCCCTTAACCAAGTGATTCCTTATTAAGGACAGAGCTCTTCCCAGCAAAAGGGATTCAAAGAGAAAGAGACTGAATACTGGGGACATCCCAACTGCCAGTTCTGCAGGAGGAGGAAGCCCTTGACAGGCCGTGTGGGAAGCCTACAGGTGCTGGCAGGGCCACCAGCTGACAGGCAGCGCGGAAGGGGGATCCCAGCCCTGCTATCAGAACTGCCTTTCTCCAGCAACCTGAGTGATCTCCCAGCAAAGTCTCCCCAGAGCCTGGGCACAGCAACTCAGCCCAGCCAGTGCCTTGCTTTCAGCCTGGTGAGACTGTGAGCAAACAGCCCCAGCACAGGCTGTACCCTATTTCTCACAGAACCATACCCTATGGTATGTACCCTATGGTTCTCACAGAACCATATGCTGGCAACGGGACTCTATTCTGAGCCTCTGAGTTTGTGGTCATGTATTATGCAGCAATAGAAAACTAGTACAGATTTTTACCTGATAGTGGGGTACTGCTGTAACAAATACCTAAAAATGCGGCAAAGACTTTGGAAACTAACCACAGACAGGGAGTGTTGAGGAATGTCACAGAAAAGGCCTCAGGTGCAAAGAGGAGGCTATTAGGAGAGATCCACACTTGGAGGATGCTAGGAAGTGAGGAGTACGTCATTAGAAACCAAAAGAAGGGGGGTCCTTATTATTTATTGGCAGAAACTTAGCAAAATTGTGTCCTGCAATTAGATAGAAGGCAGAACTCACAAGTGATGAACTTGAACATATAGCTAAAGAAAGCAGGGCGGTGCCTGTGGCTCAAAGGAGTAGGGTGCCGACCCTATATGCTGGAGGTTGTGGGTTCAAACCCAGCCCCAGCCAGAAACTGCAAAGAAAAAAGAAAGAAAGCAAAGTGTTGATGATACGATCTGGTTTATTGTTGTTACTTATAGTAATCTGTGAGAGAAGAAAGATAAACTGAGAAAAGAACTGCTAAACAAAAAGCAACCAGAACTGGATGACTTTGGAAATTCTCAGCCTGTCCAGATGGCTACTGAAAATAAAATTAAAAGATTGCTTTTGAAAACTTGGCATAGAGAAAAAGATAAGTGGTGACTATATACCTTTTGCTAAAACATCAGAAGGACCAAAAGGTCAGAGGATTTGGTCACATGAAGGGCTCTTTCTGGAATAAAGGGAACAAAGAGACTACAGAATTAAAGAGGCAGCCAGACCCTTAGGATTCTAACAGCAAGAAGCAGGTAGATAAAATTCAGCTGCAAACACATGTTACTTTTAACAAGAAAGAAGAATGACTCAGAGACCAGAGGATGAGCAAGAGAACCCAAGAGTAAGAAAGGATAATTCCCAGTCCTAGAAACCTAATCAAGGACCTCTGACTGGAAGTCACCCCATTAGGTTTCAAAACTACTTTGGAGCAGTGATTCCTTTTCACCATCCATTTTCCTCCTTTTAAGACAGGAGCATCTGTAACTGTTACCCTATGTCTGTCCCACCATTGTACATTGGGAGTGTTGGGCAGATAAATTTCTCTCTTTAGTTTTATAGGTCATAGATGGAGAGGAATTGTGTCCCAAAAAATCACACCCAGGATCCTCATCCAAACCTGTTATAGATGACAAGATTTTAAACTTGGGGTGATGTTTTAATGAAATAAGATTCCTGGGAACATCTGAAGGGGATATAAATTGTTGGAGTTCAGAAAGTGGAATGCGGTAGACAGAATCCAAAGAAGGTCCTCAAGATTCACACCCCCTGAGCTGGCCACCATAGCTAAGTGGTTAGCACACTGGCCCACACACCAGGGGCAGTGAGTTTGAACCTCAACAGGTGAGGTGGCTTACGCCTGTAATCCTAGCACTTTGGAAGGCTGGGGCAGGTGGATTGTTTGAGTAAGAGGGAGAAACCAACCTAAGCAAGAGTGAGACCTCATCTCTAAAAAATAGCTGGAAGTTGAACAGGCATCTGTAGTCCCATCTACTTGGGAGGCTGAGGCAAGAGGATCACTTGAGCCCAGGAGTTTGAGGTTGCTGTGAGCTATGACCCATGGAACTCTACTGAGGACAACAAAGTGAGACTACGTCTGGATAAAAAAAAAAAAAAAATTGACCCCCCCCCCAGGTGTATGCATTTTATGTAATACCCTCCCTGTGAGTGCAGGTGGAATCTGTGAGTATTGTGGAATATTCTCCCCACCATGATTACATTATGTTATACACCAAATGGTGTTCTGCCAGTGTAATTAAGGAGATCAATCAGCTGTCTTTGAGTGAATCAAAAGAGATATTTTCCTGTGGATCTGACTGAATAACATGAGCCTGAGACTGAGGAAAGCAAAGATTCTAAGTAACAGAGATACTTCTGATATCCTTGAAGGGGAAACTTCTATGTTGGGGAAGGCACAATGGGGCAGGAAAAGACAAGCAGCTACTAGGGGCTGAGAGGAGTCCCAGTCACCAGTAATAAGTAACAGGCCCTCAAGCCTACAACTACAAGGAATGAATTCTGCCAACAGCCCAGATGAGTGTGGATGAGGCCCCTGACTTCAAAGGAGACAGCGGATTTAACTGAGCTCATGATTTCAGCCATGTGAGACCCTAACCAGATAACTCAACCATGCCGTGCTGGACTTTGGACCAATGAAAAATGTGAGAAAATAAATTTGTATTGTTTCAGTTTACTAGGTTGTGGCACTCTGTCAATGCAACAACAGAAAACTAATACAATTCCCAAAAATAACTCAAAGAAAGATGTGCTCCAAAATTACAAAACACACACGGGGACAAAATACTACCTGCATGAGAATAAGTACACATGAGAAAAATAGGATTAGACCCCAGGAACATTAGATAAAATGAATAAACCATTGAAAAAAGAAAAAAAGAAGTGAGTTGCAAGGAAAAAATATAGGGAACGAAGTGTCGGGGTAAAAACCTTAGTAGGTGCTCCATGCAGGACGAGAAAAGAATTTCTCTAGACCAAGATTAGGACATAAAAATGTAAATTTATTTTATCTTCGTAAGGAAGAGGGAATGAGAGAGGGTAAGACAGAGAGTAAAGAGAGAGTGAAGACAGCAGGGAAGTGGTGTGGCATCCCAAAGAAGGAAGGGAAGAATGTCCACAGTTGGCGCTGGGTGAATTTAAGGGGGTCAGGAGAAAAAGGCCATGGCAGCCAAATTTACAAGGTATTGTAGGTGTGAACGCTGTATCCACTTTTCCTCTGGAGAGGTTGAAGACAGATGTTTCTCCAGGTGTTTCTGATCCGGAGGCCTAATGTCCACCCTTTGTTCCTTGGAACACTCGGGAACCACTTGAGAGGAAAGGAAAACATTCCGAAAGAAAAAGGGGCTTACAAAACATAAAGAGAAAGAATGTATACTTCCTTTTGTCTGCTAGGCTCCTCCATCATTTGTGAAAACAGAAATGGGGGCACTTCCAGCAAGAGAAATAGCAAGAAGGCAGAGAGAGAGAGGTTGATTTTAGTCCTTACTAAAAAGACTACAAGTTAATGATTTTTGTATTATTTTATTATGAAGACTGGTCATTCTTACACAAAGAAACTGATACATATGTACACATAAAATAAACCAGTATAGCGTAATTTCACTTCCAACAGTAACTTGCCTACTCACTTGGACCAGTGAAAAATGGACACGATAATAGTTTTTAAGACACTGAGATAGGCAAGGAAGAACAGTGATCACTGGGAGACAGGACACTCCCAAGCTGAGCCCTCTGATTGCCTCTGCTCATGGCCTTGGGAGAGCTCCAGACAGGGCTCAGAGGGGCAGCAAAGGCAGAGCCCAGAAGACTCCATGCACTGAGGAGATAGAGCTGAGTCCAAGGATGTAGCCAAGGTTCATAAGATAGACATAACATTACAGACTGCATTATACACGTTAGGAGAGTTACGTATAGGCATGAAGATATTAAAAAAGAATGAAATAGATCAAAATTATAGTGCGTCAGATGAAAAGTGCATTGGAGACGCAAATGTTAGTGAATGTGGAGACATGCCAAAACAATGAAACATCCAAAATGAAATATGGAGAGGAAGGAAAATCAAGAAAAATAAAAGAAAAGGCATAGATGGGACAATATTAAGCAAGCCTGGCAGGTGTAACTGGAGTCCCTTACAGAGAGAAGGCCATGTAAAGGACAGGAAAAATTGTCAGGCTCCTGCCTGAGAAGCAGGGTCTCTCACTAAGACCTGTAGAAACTGGTGGCAATTGACTGGAGAAATATAGAGTTAGAAACCACGGTAAAGAAAGAAACATGTAAGTCTATGTCTTAAAAGCTCAGGGATCCATTGTCCATTGTGGGATTCTGGCAATGGCACCAAGTGTTTGCTCCACTCTGCTTTTATTGGAGTCTATTTGCCCAGAAGGTAAGATAAGGGAGGGAACAAAGACACCAGCAGTTTCTCTGATTGAGCATAACAGCTCCTATTATTATTATTATTATTAACCTTCAGGGTAGACTTCAGAAATTTGAAATCTGAACCTTGTATTAGGATAGACTCCTGCTTGAGATCACACACACAGATTTCTAGGGCGGTGTTAAACTCTGGTAGTTCTCTGTAGAGTAAAATGCCACTTGTGTTAATCTCCTCTGAGGAATCAGTGAGAGGGAGGCATTTTCCTCCCATCACCACTACAGAGGATCTTCCTCTGCATTAAGGGTGATAAGCTCTTCTGCCCATATCTCAGGGTTTGAGCTACTCCCTTGATCTCTGCCCCAGGCAAAAGCAAATCTCCACAATGGACATCTGCTTTGCCTATTTAATGGGCAGGAAATGCCTTAGAAGATATGTCTCTTTCTAGGACTTGCCACAGTCTCTTCTATGGCCATTATCTTCCTCAGAGTGCTCATAGACCCAGCAGGGTATTTGTAAGCTATATCTCCAACAGGTTAGAATTTCAGAAAAGGCAAAAAGCTTGCTAGCAACAGGTAGCTTAAATGTAAACTAGCTGACTTTTCTTTGTTCCAACTCACTCAGCTTTTTAATTTTCCTCTTGTTCTGGGGGTAATTTCCCTTGCCAAGAATGGGGTCTTTGGTCCCCACTCTCCCAACAAAAAATATCTAAATAATAATGGCAAAAAGTTTTTGCAGATTTGACAAATACTGTAAAGCTAAAATCCTGGAAGCTGAATGAATGAACATCCAGCACAAAAAAACCCCAGAAAGACAGCAGCAGGCACATCATAATCAAATTGCTCACAACAAAGACAAAGGGAGGCTGAAGTGTGGAGAAGCTGGACCTCTCCTATATGCTGGTGGGTGTATAAAATGGCACAGTTACCCTGGAAAATAATTCAGCAGCTTCTTTTAAAACTAAAAATATACACTGCATTCACTTTCCTTACAGCCCAGCAATTGCACTCATGGGCATTTATCCCAGAGAAATGAAGAATTATGTTCAGAAAATAACCTATGCACAAATGTTAGTAGCAGCTTTATTTATAAAAGCCCAAACCTGAAAACAATGTAAATGTCCTTCAATAGGTGAACAGTAAAATAAACCACGGTGTATGCACAAAGTGAAATACTACTCAGCAATAAAAAGAAAGAAACTACCAATGCAGCCATGTGGGTGGCTCTCAAGGGACTTATGCTGAGTGAAAAAAGTCTCTAAAGACCACAGTGCTATTTGATGAGTTTACATAATATTATTGAACTGACAAAATTTTAGAGATGGAGAATAGGTCAAAGTAAGAGATAAATGTGAGAGGAAGGTGGCTGTGCCTATAACAGGTAACACGAGACATCAAGAGCCAGCTGGACCAGCTGCAATGCTATTAGACAAAGTAGATTTCAGAACATGAGCACAACCAGGAATAGAGAAGCTCATTATGTGGATGATGAAAGGGTTAATTCACCAAGAGGACACACCCTTCCTAAATGCCAATTCACCTAAAAATAGAATTTAAAAATACATGTTACCAAAACTGATATACCTCCAAGGAGCAATAGACAATTCCACTATTGTAGTCAGAGATGTTAATGCCCCACTCTCAGTAACTGATAGAACACAGAGAGAGAAAATCATGAAGGACTTGCAATATTTGAGTTATGCTGTCCACCAACCCCACCTAAAAGATATTTATAGGACACTTCACTCAACAAGAGCTGAATATAATCTTTTCAGTGCACACAGGACATTTATTAAGATAAAAAACAAATCTGGATCATAAAAAATATTATTAAACCTGTTAGAATTAATAAATGAATTAAATAAAGTTGCAGGATACAAAAATCAACTTGCAATCATTAGCAGTGTTTCTATAAACTAACAACAAGTTGTTTCAGGAAGAAATTATTTTAAGTGTCATTCACAATAGCATCAAAAAATAAAATACTTATGAGTAAATTTAAACAAGGAAGTGAAAGCTCTATATTCTCAAAATTATTATATGTAAAACATTGATGAAAGAAACTGAATATATCACAAATAAATGAACAGACATCTTGCATTCATGGATTGGAAGAACTAATAATGTGAAAATGTTCATACTATCTTAAGTGATCTACAGATTCAATACAATCCCTATCAAAATTCTGATGCCATTCTTCACAGAAATAGAAAAAAATTATTCCTAAAATTTGTGTGAAATCACAAAAGACCCCAAATAGTCAAAGCAGTCTTGAGGGGGGAAAAAGCTAGAGGTGTCACACTATTAGATTTCAAAATACATTACAAAGATACAGTTATCAAACAGCATGGTACTGGCACACTGATAAGTGGAATAGAATAGAGAGCCTGAAAATAACCCCACACAGCTATAATCAAGTGATTTTTGACATAAGTGCCAAAAACACACGATGGGGAAAAGACAATCTCTTCAATAAATGAAGAGAAGGAATGGACCCTTATCTTATCCCTTACATAAGAATCAACTCAAAATGGATTAAAGACTTTAACATAAGACCTGAGACTATAAAACTACTAAATGAAAACCCAGAAGGAAATCTCCATGACATTGGTCTGGGCAGAGATTTATTGCATGTGACTGTAAAAGGACAGGCAACAGAAACAAAAATAGATAAATAGGATTGCATCAACCTGAAAAGTTTCCACACAACAAAGGAAACAATAGCTTGAAGAGAAGAGTGGGATTAGACCATGAAGAAGAAAGTATCTCAGAGGTAGAAAACAAAGTTCTTGAGATAACTCAGATAGTTAAAGAGGTAGAAAAGAAGAGAGAGAAAGCAGAATGTTCACTGACAGAATTATGGGAATTTTTCACTCAAACATACAAGTTATAGGTATCCCACAAGGGGAAGAATACCCCCAGAGGAATGGAAGCCATACTAGAGAATATTATAAATGAAAATTTCCCAAATATCATCAAAGATTCTGACACACTCCTTTCAGAGGTATATTGGAACCCAGGTCACCTCAACTCTAATCAAGCTTCTCCTTGACACATTGTGATTAACCTTTCCAAAGTTAAGACAAAAGAAAAGATTTTTCAAGCTGCCAGGAATAAATGCCAGTAGACCTACAGGGGCAAATCCATAAGGGTGACTACAGACTTCTCTAATGAAACTTTTCAAGCAAGAAGACAATGGTCATCTACCTTTAATCTACTTAAACAGAACAATTTCCAGTCCAGAATTCTATATCCTGCTAAGCTAAGCTATAAAATTGACAGAGAAATCAAATCACTTACTGATACACAAGCATTGAGGAAATTCACCACCACAAGACCAGCTCTACAGAAAATACTTCAACCTGTTCTACACACTGACCATCACAATGCATCAAGAGCAAAGTAAGAACTCAGAAATTAAAGGACAGAACCTAACTTCCACAATGATGCAAAAGACAAAACTAAGCAATGGACTCTCACAAAATAAGATGAATAGAACACTACCACACTTATCAATTATCTCAACAAATGTTAATGACTTGAATTCCCCACTGAAGAGGTGTAGATTGACTGGATTAAAAAACACAACCTATCCATTTTCTGTCTGCAGGAAACACACCTAGCTTCAAAAGACAAATTAAAACTTAGAGTTAAGGGTTGGAAGACAATTTTTCAGGCAAATGGAATTCAAAAGAAAAGAGGAGTTGCAATCTTATTTTCAGATACATGTGGATTTAAAGCAACCGAAGTCAAAAAGACAAAGACGGTCACTTTATATTGGTCAAGGGAAAAATACAACAAGAAGACATTTTAATTCTAAATATTTATGCACCCAACTTAAATCCTCCCAGATTCTTGAAACAGACCTTACTTAGACTGAGCACTATGATATCTTATAACACCATAATAACAGGGGACTTTAACACTCCTCTTACAGAGCTGGACAGATCCACTAAACAGAAATTAAACAAATAAATAAGGGACTTAAATGAGACCCTAGACAACTGTCCTTGATAGACACATATAGAACACTCCATCCCAAAGATAAAGAATATACATTCTTCTCATCGCCCCATGGAACATTCTCCAAAGTTGATCATACACAAAACAAACCTCAATAGAATCAAAAGAATTAAAATTTTACCTTGTATCTTTTCAGACCACAAGGCACTAAAGGTGGAACTCAACTCCAACAAAAATGTTCAACCACAAACAAAGGCATGGAAATTAAACTACCTTCTGATGAATGACAGTTGGGTACAGGAAGAAATGAAAGAGGAAATCATTAACTACCTTGAGCATAACAACAATGAAGACACAAGCTACCAAAACCTGTGGGATACTGCAGAAGCAGTTCTAAGAGGAAAATTTATCACTTTGGATGCCAACATTCGAAAAGCAGAAAAAGAGTGCATCAACAAACTCACAAGCCATCTTATGGAATTGGAAAAAGAAGAATAGTCTAAGCCTAAACCCAGCAGAAGAAAAGAAATATCCAAAATTAAGTCAGAGATCAATGAAATTGAAAGCAAAAGAATCATTCAGAA
>CAUYRH010146069.1:0-19972 GCA_963574655.1 Perodicticus potto | reverse complement strand
TATGCAGCCTTAAAGAAAGATGGAGACTTTACCTCTTTTGTGTTTACATGGATGGAGCTGGAACATATTCTTCTTAGCAAAGTATCTCAAGAATGGAAGAAAAAGTATCCAAAGTACTCAGCCCTACTATGAAGCTAATCTATAGCTTTCGTGTGAAGGCTAAAACCCAGTTATAGCACAAGAAATCAGGAAAGGGGCAAGGGAGGGGAGGGGAGGGGGGAGGATGGTGGAGGGAGGGTGATTAGTGGGATCACACTTACGGTGCATCTTACAAGGGTACAAGTGAAAATAACTAAAGGTAGAATATAAATGTCTTCATATAGTGATTAAAAGGCCATGTAGGCTATGTTAAATAGTTCAATGAAAGTATTTCAGATTGTATATAAAGTTAGCACATTGTGCCCCATGATTGCACCAATGTACACAATTATGATTTAATAAAAATTAAAAAAAAGAAAAAAAAATTCCCAGCTGTCGGACATGCAAAAAAAAAGAAGCAAAAGTTCTGCATAGAATGGAAACACTCACCAAATTAAAGAGAGCACCTACCGAATGGGAGAAAATATTTGCAAATCACCCATGTGACAAGGGATTAATAACCAGCTTATATAGGGAAATTGATGGGCTTGATATGGTTTGGGTGGTTAGCCCCAGGGTTGTATGGGGCCTGGTGGGCGGTTCTGGGTCACGAATGACATGGTGCCCTCCCTACATAACATCTGAGTTTTCACTTTATTAGTTCACACGTGGGCTGGTCATTTTAAAAGCCTGTATTCCTTCCTCCCTCTTTTACTCTTGACGTGTGACATGCTTGCTCCCCCTTCACCTTCATTCTTGACTGGAAGCTTCCCTGAAACCCCCCCAGAAGCAGATTCTGGCATGATGCTTATTGTACAGAATGATGCATCAAATAAACTTTTTTTCTTTAAAAATTACCCAGGCTCAAGTATTCCTTTATAGCAATGCAGAAGAAACTAGCACAGAGCTTAAACAACTCAACAGGATACAAACAATTTAATTGAAAAATGGGCAAAAGATCTGAATAGAAATTTCTAATAAGAATACACATAAATGGCCAACAGGTATTCGAAAAAATGCTCAACGTTGCTAATCACCAGAGAAATGGAAATCAAAACTACATTGACATTTTATATCATCTGAGTTGAAATGGCTTTTACCCAAAACACAGGATGTAACAAGTGCTTGCAAGGAGTGGAGAAAGAGGAATCCTTGTACCTTGTTGGTGGGAATGTAAATTGCTGTAGCCATTAAGAAAAACAGTATGGTCATTTATTTTTAGTAGGGATGGGGTCTCACTCTTACTCAGGCTGGTCTCAAACTCTTGAGCTCAAGATCCTCCTGCCTTGGCCTCTCAGAGTGCTGGGATCGCAGGTGTGAGGTTCCGTGACCGGCCTGACCAGCCTTTCTGTTTCACCCACAGTAGGTGTCTTAAGAAGGAAATTATTGGGGTTGACGAAGGAAAAGGGATTGTTTTCTATACTGTCCTTTCCCCTCCCTTTCTTTTCTTCTCACTTTCTTCATTCTCTGTCTCTGCCATTTTGTCTCTTTCTTGTCTCATCCTAGAATTCACTCCATGACTTAAAAACCTGAATAATGTAAGTCTGTGCTATTATTAGTGTTTATAACTGACTTTATTCCTGTGTAAACAAAGTAAACATTTTATAAATTCTCTATTATTATTTATTCTTTTTTTGGGAGGCTTAGGTGGGTGGATCCCCTGAGCTCAGTAGTTTGAAACTAGATTGAGCAAGAGTGCCACCCCGTGTCTACTAAAAATAAAAAATCTAGCCATAACTCTAGTGCCTGAAGTCCTTGCTACTCTGGAGGCTGAGGCCAGAGGATTGCTTAAGCCCAAGAGTTTGAGTTTGCTGTGGTGCCACGGCACTCTACTGGGGCAAGAAAGTGAGACTCTGTCTCAAATTAAATAAATAAATAAATAAATATTAACAAAGTTGTGGTTCTCTATTTTTTGTTCCTGTGATTCAATAATCCTAGAAAGGAAAATGTTTCTCATCCTAGTTATATTGTAGAATGCGTACATTGTTGATGTTTGGATGAATGCACTTGGCTTTCAAGAATATATGATTTAACTTATGTATAACCTTTTCTTGTTTTAGTGATTTATGACATGAATTCATAAATATGCTATAAATCTCTCTTATCTTTATTAAAATGTCATTCCTAAGTACATAATATGAGCCAGAAGAGAAGGCTTGTTTATTTAGTGACTTCTGGAGATAAGTATTCTACTTTAAAATTTACTGGTTTTAGGGAGGAAATACCTAAATAAGCTTTAAGATTCTCCCTAGATATGAAAAGGAACTGTTCGGGGTGACACTTGGACTTGAGAGCTGCTGCAGACATGTGTCCACCTGGTTCACCTTCATCCGCATTGCCACCTTCAACCTCATCCTGCCGACAATTGGTAAAGGAGAAAATGTTAATTAGGAAGTTTTTCAAGATTAATTTTGTTCATTTTCAGAAAGTGAAGCGTTCACCACTCTCCATGTTAACTAAGGTTCCCGTCTTGGCAGCTCAGGCTTTGCTGCAGTAATTGTCTACTCACAGCGAATACTTGATGGTGGAGAGGACAAGTGCAAAAAGCAATTTTTCCAACAGCCAACCAGAACAGCCTGTGCTGTTCCCAATAAATTAATGGATTTAACCTTGCAGCTGTAGTGGTGTTATCATGCAAATAATTCTCTGAGTATTATGAAAGCCAACTCATTCTCTATAGAGAAAGTTGTTTCTTTCTTCCTGAGAATTCTAAGTGACTAGATAATTGACACATTGTATAACCTCGTTAAGTAAAGGAAAAAATATTTTCAGTACATCTACTGAGTTTCATTTTATGTTCCAATGTTTTTAGCAATTTACTGAGGCTTTTACTTAGAACTATATTATTTAGGAAAGTAAATTCCAATGTCCACTGACAATCTCCTGGAAAAGGAAAGAATTAATTCAGCCAGAAATAAAAATTTTCTTTATTGTTACTCAAGTATAATGGTTCAGTCATGCTGAATGTCTTCAAAGTAATGCATTTGCATTCTGATTCATGATGGACTAGACAATTGTGATCTAATTATTTGATCAAGTTGATAGCCACTTTGGTTTTTGAAGCTGATCTTAGATTTATACCACACATAAAACACTTAAGAGTTGAAAGTTCACTCTTAGTAATTGGCCAATTGTAAAGATCACTCAAAATGCTCTTCACTGGATTGAAGTTTCATGGCCAGATGAAATCTTTAATGGTTTAAAAATATTTAAAATGGAAGTTTAGGAGTGGGAACATTGGTGGCTTCGTTGTGGTAAGCCTTATTTGATAGATGGGGAAATGATAATCTTTGCACTTACTTCAGTTATTTTATACGAACGATTCGCATATGTCATTTTTTGTTTGGTGATAGCCAGTATTTAGTCTCTGTAAGTTTTATATTATTGGGTCATATAGAATCAAGTATCTTTTAGATGCATTCTAAAATGTTTTGTAGACCATGATCAATGCAAATATTAGCGATTATATTAATAATTGCTGCAATGGTATAATTGAAAGAGTCCTAGGCTTGTAATTTGAAGTTCTACATCTTTGTAATTTGATTTTTTTAACCTCTTAAAGATATTTTCTGCATCTATAAATAACATCTGAGAGTAGGTTTAAGTGAGCTGATTTATGTATAAAAGCTTTATGAATTTTAAATTGCAAGATCAATACCTTCTAATGTTATTTGTCTATATTTATGGTCATTAACTTTCAGCAAAGATCTTTAATAACATTTACCTAAAGTTAATAATTCTCACATTGTCATTCCAAACAAGATGTTTTGAAATTTTTGTAACTCAGTTTTACATTTTTTATCTTATTTTCAGTCAATACAATGAAATATTTATAAAAACAATGAATTGGATTTAACAAGGACAACATTGCCACTACTTTTTTAAAACTCTGGTATACATAATTAGTTTTGCCAAAATTCTTGATTCATGATACAGTCATCATCTGTTCTGCGTACCCTTTATCTAACTGTGCATTCGTCCATCCATCGCTTTGTTCCCATATGTTGCCCTGAATACTTGTGTACCCGTTGCTAAGCTTTTATCTGTGTCAACACTTCTCTATCTTCTTTACCTTTTCCTGGCTCCGAAGTGACTATCGTATGAACTTGGCATGTAATTTCTTTGATTTTATCCTTCATATTTTAATATATGCTTATTTTTTTCAACAATATTTTATTTAGTTTGGCATGCTTTTGGATATTAACATCACATTGGAGTCATTTCCTGGGACTTGTTTTTTTTAATTCAACAAAGTATCATCACGTCATTCATATCACTGCGTGCAACTGTAGTTGATTGATTTTCATAGCTGTATTATATTTCATCATGAGACCATGCCATTATTGATTTACTTCTTATCCTGTCCACGGCATTTGCATTTTTCCATTTTGCATTTTAGTATAGGCAGGACTTTTAAGAACATTCTTATATATATAGTTCATTCCTAATACTCATGGTAGTTATGCTCTATCAAGTTGAAGAGAACAGTGAATTAGTGAATGCTCCTATGAACCTCTGGTCACAGTATTCTTGTGAGCCAGTCAACACATAACCTTGTTTTGTGGGTTTCTCTACTTAAATACCTCTTATTAAATATTGATTGTTGATTCATTAACATTAAACTTCTGGCCAATGGCACTATAATTTATGCAGAATGAAGTTTATCTAGCATAATCATAGACTTCCCATATTTAGCAACACAAGACAGCACTTCAGCACGATGTTGGGATCCTTTTTAGTTAGTGATGTCATCAAAGAATGAAAGACGTGTGGTGTGGAATAGACCACAAAAGGGGACATGCTCGTAACATGAGAGCTGGCCCAAGAAGGCAGCTGGGAGTGGGGAATGACTTAAATTTTTGGCCACTTTGCACATGCACACGTCTGCAAACCATAGCAAAAGTGCAGTAAGTAAGCATTCTGGGATTACAAGTAGATTTTAGTAAGTTCCTGTGTACAGAGCACGTGTCACGAGGATCAACTGTTTGTCCAGTCCTTTTCAGTACTTGCTTCCATGAGGATCACTGGGAGATTCTGGGCCCCACCTAGCAATATGGATTTAGTCTGGAGTGAGGCTTCCCATTTTGGCTGATAATGCCAGTTCATGGGACACAGTTTATGGAATACAGTTTTAGAACTCTTTTTTTAGTAAATAGGTGTGGCATTTGTATATGTACCCTGAAATTGCCAATTCAAAGTTTGTGCTAAATTGCCAGGTCATACTTTATATCGACCTTCAGCTTTACATGAAGGATGCTACATTTTTCCCCAAAGCGGTTGTACAGAGTTATATTTCACATCAGCAGTGTTATGATTGCCCCATGTTATTACCAGTATTGATGTAATCAGACCTCATGTATGGCAGTCATTTGACTTTTATTTGCATTTCACTAGTCACTAAAAGGGGCGAGCTCCTTCCCATTGCGTTTATTTGCCTCACACAGTCCTTCTGTGTGCTGTGCCTGCCTGTGGACTATTGGGCTATTATTGGTGGACTAAGTCATCTTTGTAAGTGCATACAAGGTTAAAATTGTTATATCTCCTTATTAAGCTGTATCTCTTTATGTCCAGTAAATATTACTTGTCATATTCTTAATTGACAGTTATTTTCTGTTAGCTTATCACAGACATTGATCAATTTTCATTGCTCTTAGCAGAATCAGCTGTTTATCATTGTAACTGCTATTTATTTACAATTTATCTACTTTTTTTCTTTGGCTGCTTTTAAGATAATTGATTTTTATTTGTTATTCTGCAGTTTTGCTATGCTTTATCTAGATGTGAATTTCTAGAATTTAATTTATATTCCAGACTTCATTGAGATTCTAAATCTTTGCATTGGTACCTTTGAGCTTTATTTTACTTTCTTTTTCCTTTATGTCTGACTACTATCAGGCATATTCCATCTCCTGTCTCTTTGTCCTGACCGTGGACAGTCTCTTCACAGACACTTGCGTGTTTTCCAGTTCACTAGCCCCTGTTCAACTTTGTCTAAACTTTCACTGAAACTTGTGGAATTTAAAATTAAATTATTATATCTTTAGTTCAAGAATTTCCATTTGATATGTTTGCAAATATGCTGTTGCATTATAGATTTTAATCCCTTTTAATATTCACTATTTATAAATATATTATAGATACTTTATGTTCTTCATCAGGTGACCCCAACATTAAATGACGTATTATGTGATTCACATCTGTGGCTCGTGACACAGTTGTATGTGTTTCTGTTGGACAGTGCTGCTCTTCTCTAGCAAGTGAACTAAGGGAACAAAACAGAAGAAAGGACTCTGGGAACTGGTGACCATGGCCCTGGTCTAAATTAACTCCCCTAAACTTCTTTTATACGGAATCCTCCCTCACATAGGGGAGAAGCACAGAGAGGAGGGGATAGAAATTTAACTAATAAACTATCAAGTCTCTGGTTAATGCTACGAAAAATAAATCAAGGTGAGGTGAGAGAAAATAATTGGAGGGATAAATGGATATTTATGATGAATTACTAAGGGAAGGTGTCTCTGGTGAAGGGAAACGTCTGTAGGAATCTGAATGAGATGGTATTATATGACGTGACTATCTGGGGGAGGGTGTTTAATACTATACAATAGCATCTGTGAAGAAGTAGGGAAAAGTATGAATTGTTAGTTATCTAAAATATGTTATATTCCTGCTATAACTGGAAATTTTTTTAGGGAAAAGATACAATCTCTTAATAACGCCTGATTGCTCAAAATGATTTGTTGAACTCTGTACTTGCGATCATGATTCTTCTCTGTGAAGAATCTGAACATTGAATGAATCCAATCTTTAGGTCATGGACATCGGCCACAGGCCTCTTGTTTGACTTCATTAATTGAGAGTGTTATTTTTCATTTCAAAATGTCTTATTCATGATGCACCCTAACAATTTAAGAAGATAACCAGCTATTTTGTAAATAAAAGTTAGGTAATTATTTAAAAACACTTCTTAGAAATTCTTCTACAGTTTCTCAAAGTGTTGAAACTTCTGTTTCCTCTCAGTAAATTTAAATGCACTTTTGATTATATCATGAGCGATAGATATTTCATATCAAGGTTAATTTTCACATTTAAGAGCACTTTATAATTCAAGTTTCCAAATGCAAGGCAAAGTGGACGGCTCTGTGCTGGCTCCCACTTTCGCCCTTGGTCATTCCCCAAGCGTGGCCAGGTGTTTCTTACCACATGAAGCTCACTCCCACTTAGAATTGCACTTCCTTAAGTGTATTTTTGTTTTCTGTTGCTTTATTTTGTTTTTCTAGTTGTCTGAAAACAAAGATTCTCTATAGGAGCTCTAGAGTTTTGCCTTAAGAATTACAATGTTGGGCTCAGTGCCTGCAGCTCAGTGGATAGGGCGCCGGCCACATACAACCAGGACTGGCGGGTTTGAACCAGGCCTGGGCCTGCTAAACAACAGTGACAACTGCAACACAAAAATAGCCATGCGTTGTGGCGGGCACCTGTAGTAGTCCCAGCTACTTGGGAGGCTGAGACAAGAGAATCACTTAAGCCCTGGAGTTTGAGGTTGCTGTGAGCTATGAGGCCACGAGGCACTACTGAAGGTGACTCTGTCTCAAAAAAAAAAAAAAAAAAAAAAAAAGAATTATAATGTTATAATTTATATGCTTCACAACCATTTTATGAAAATAGTATCATTTTTATAGTTTATCTCATTTTCTTTATTTTAATTTTGGAAGTCCACACTAAAATTGGTTTTGGATATTTTGTGCCATGTTCAAATTTGTGTCTCTAAAGACTTATAATTACATAGTGATGTGATTCTTAGAAAATGATGTGATGGTGAGATCAAAAGAAAAGATGTGATAAACTATAAAAAGATCATTCTTTGATTGAGGAAATATATTTTCAATGCTAAGTCTAGGTGCTGTAATTACACTTGTGAGGGAAAACAGACAGGACCCACATGCCGACTTTGGAGGATGTGGATTTTTAAAGGAGATGCAAGTGAGATGGTAGGACTTAACAAGTGGGAGCAGGAGGGTGTATTCCAGACGGAGGGAACAAAACGTTCAAATATTGGGAGGAAAAGATGGAGGAAGTAGAGGATCCGAGGCACCAAGGGATGGTGAGTGGACTCATCACGAGAAATAAAGAGGCAAGGAGAGAGGAGAAAATAAGCAGGGGCCAGACCATCTTGCTGAAAATTAAAGGCATAATTCAAGGACAATAATACCTGCAACAAAGGTCGAACTGTTGAATTCCTTTTCTTTGTCAAAGATATCACCCACAATCACACACCTGGGTTTGTGTGTTTACATGGTGTGTGCGTGCACAGACGTACACATCTTTACATACATGCACATTCACGCACACGGCTCTATATGAACATTTTAAAACAAATATTTTTAATTATGCTAATGATTAAGGAATAATTATTTCATAAGGCATCCATTTAATTAGACTTTAAAGTTATTCCTTTTTCTCTCTTAGAAATATGATAATTTTAGCTAAACAATTAATGATGAACCCAAACTTCATTTTTTATATTAAAATTTAACTCCCTCTCCATGACATCAGCAATATGATTGTACTTTGGGTATCATAACAGAATATTAAATTAATTTCTCTCATTTTTAGATGAATAATTAATTTAAATTTTAAATATTGCCTATAATTAATTTTCACAGGCCATGAAGAAACACTGAACACCTCAGCAACTAGCATTTAAGTAAGCTCTTCTGTTACTGACCACAAGAATTCCACGCTAATTAGGAGTAGGATTTACCAGGGGGTGGAGCTTCGGAATACTTTCATCTCCCAAGCAATGATCCCTCAGCTCCTTTCAAAACTAGTTCCTCCCTGTTCTTCTTCTTTTTACTATTAGATGTAGCCCATCCATAGGACATTCCAGTTCTAAAACTGAAGACAATTATGTTGATGTTTGGGCATGCTCCTCTATGAGATTTGTAGGCCATGTAATTCTCCCAGCATCAGTTTATTGATTTTGTTCTGGGTAAAAATTAGAATAATCTCAATACATCATAATGCTGTATGGTCCAAAGTTTAAAAGTTTATTCACTGCGTTGACTCTTACAGTGTCCAGGGGAAAGCATAGTTAGGAGGATAATAAGTACCTATGGTAACTCTAAAGCTGATTTAACGAGTATACCCATGACATTTATAAATTGTAATTAGTTTATTTGTTTCTTTTATCATGTGGAGACATGAGAAATAACTTTCTATTTTTAAATTCTGTCTTCAATCTTTACAAAAATAAACATAAAAATATTAAATTTCACTTATTTCATAGTGTATTCAGTGTGCTCTGGTATGTGTAGCTGGTGCTAGACTCAGTAATAAGCCTAATGCCCACTTAAGTTTAAAAAATTCAAGACAAATAGAAATTGCATTAGAACTAAGAATGCCAAAATTGAACCTATTATAATAACCGTATTATTTTCTCTAGTTTTAGTATGATTTATTTCAAAACTGTTATAAATATCAGGATACCCTAAGAAAGAAATAAAACTAATTTAAAAACTAAAAAGTATCAAATACTATACAAGTTTAGTTTCTTATTATAGTTATGTTAGGTACCTATGTGTGTATGTGTGTTTATACATACATATATAATATATATACATAAATATGTAAACTAATTGGAATTTCCTGAACCTTGCCCTGGTGAAGAAGAGAAGAGAAGAATGAGAAGAATATAAATAACTTTTACAAAAGAAAATGGTGGTTTAACTTGACAATTTTTAATCTTGCTTTGATACTAGAGACCAATATTCACACAATGCATGCAATTTAAAGTGAAAATGAGAATCCATACTTTTCACAGCTATAGAGAGTACAACACTTGGGCTGTTTAAAATAACTTAGGTTTTTAAGATTGTATTAGGAAAAGTTTTTTAAAAAATTAGATTAATTTAATTTAAATTTACTCTTTATTAGTTTCAATATATTGTGTTTAGAGAATACATAGACTTCATTTTTTTTTATTCTCTCATGTGTAGATACTTATTAAAGAAGGTTTGATGTTTTAGCTGGCATTTTTCGTGTTAAAACCACAGACCCTTCTTACTTCTTTGGATATATTAGATTCACATTTTTCTCCCTACTACTAAAATCTTGAAATTAAAATGATATTAAAAATATACATAATTATACAACCCATGTACTTCATGCTTTTAAAATTTATGGAGTTTCATGTGGGGTGATGAATATACATATTCTTTACTTGATCAATAGAAATTATAGATTAACTGTTTAAAAATAACTGAATGTATATTCAAAATTATCAAAAAATGAGTAGGCATAAACCCTCTAAAAATGTGTCATTTATAAGTTTGGTTCATTTACTCATTAATGTTATGCCCACAGGTGTCTTAATCTTTTTACAAAATTGAATTTAAATTTTATAAGGTAGGTTGAGCAACAGCATGTAATAATAATGAATAAATTGAATTTCTTTAAAACATTTAGACTTCTCAGTTTTTTTCAAACATCCTTGCCTAGATTATCTTTTGTACTTATTTAAGTAAACTATAATTAAGTTATTTAGGAGTAATATGACAGTTTCTGGAAGAGTAGCTGTTTTTTTTATTGTGTTCCAAAATCCACAGCTGGGCATATGACAGGCACTTGCAGGTTAGATGTGGCCTGTCCTAAAGCTCAGCAGCACCGTCTTTTCTCAGAGTCTTTAGTAATTGCTCATTCTCCGCCTGCAGTGCGCTGACCTCACATCTTGATGAATTGTTTTCTCACTTGCTTCCCTTAACCACGTGCATGAGAAAGTGACCCACACTCCTACCCTACACGCTGGGTCTCTCTATAGCCCTCATCACATCAGCATATCAAATACTTGTTTATTGTAATTTATGTTTCACCCTGTTGGATTTACAGGTGATGTGCTACAAAACGATAGAGAATCTACTGCTGACAACTGACGGGGGGAGGCGGCCCTTCCCGGGAGCGCGGTAGGCGGCCATTCACAGGAGTGCCCGGTAAGTTCAACCGCTGGCTTTCTGGTAATTACGAGTGATGAGCTTTGAGTGTGTGTGACTTTGGTTTCTAATATTTCTTTTGGTGTGTGTGAATATAATGTTATATGTTTATATAGTTTTAATATAAGACTTAATACTGGTTTGCAGAATTTGTGAAAATTTAACTCTTGGCTTACATAAGCTGGTATGAGCCACCTCCTGCTATGGAGTCCTGTCTCCGTCATTTATAAACTCTCTGATCTTGGATAAGACATTTAGCCTCTTTGTACTTTGGTGTATTTCATTTGTAAAACAAGCCTGACAAGTAGTCTCCAGCTCAAACAGTGATTATGAAGATAAAGCGAGTAATAATTTAAAGCAATTACACCTGGTACAAAAGTAAGCTGATAGTAAATTTTATTTATTTTTATTATTATTAGAATATGTCATGAACATTAAAATTAATATAGAAAATATAATAATCATTCTATCAGTTACATATGCTACAGCAGATATGAGAGACATTGTAAAGAGTAGCTAAATCTGCCTCATACAGCTCTTGTGAACATTAAATGAGTTGATATACATCAGGTTCTTTGAACAGTATCTGATATATAGAAAGTGATATCTTTCTATTTACCACTATTATTATTCCCAATAAGAAACTGCAATATGGGCTCAGCGCCTGTGGCTCAATGGGCGCCAGCCACGTACACCTGAGCTGGCGGGTTCGAATCCAGCCCGGGCCCACCAAACAACAATACGGGTGCAACCAAAAAAAAAAAAAAAAAAATGGCCGGGCATTGTGGCGGGCACCTGTAGTCCCAGCTACTTGGGAGGCAGAGGCAGGAGACTCGTTTGAGCCCAGGAATTGGAGGTTGCTGTGAGCTGTAATGCCGTGGCACTCTATCCAGGGTGACAGCTTGAGGCTCTGTCTCAAAAAAAAAAAAAAAAGAAAGAAACTGCAATATGTATTTAAATATATGCAGTTAAATTAAAACGGCAATGGGATTGCTTTTATTATTTATTTATTTATTTACTTAATTGAGACAGAGTCTCACTTTGTCGCCCTGGGTAGAGTGCCTGGCATCATAGCTCATGGCAACCTCAAACTCTTGGGCTCAAGCGATCCTCTTGCCTCAGCCTCCCAAGTAGCTGAGACTACAGGCATTGGCCACAACCCCCCACTATTTTTAGGGACGGGGTCTCGCTCTTGCTCAAGGCTGGTCTGTCACTTCTAAACTCAGGAGATCCATCTGCCCTGGCCTCCCAGAGTGCGCAATTACAATAGTATTCTTTTTAAAGAGAGACTAGAAGATTAAACTTGTTATGAAAACAGTCTTTCCTTAAAGAGAAATGATAAGGGGATATTTGTTTTCTTAGACATTAAAATATGTTTTTATTTAGTCTATAATGGTCACTGGAGCCAGTTTGTGGCAGGAAAATTAATTTTGAAGTTTAGATCCAGCATTAGTCAATGCAGTTTGACCTCAGTCAAGACAGTTAATGTGTTGTCTTCAGAATCTTCATCTGTGAATTAGATTACAACAACAACAAAAACAAAAGTCTGTGTCACAGAGTAGTTACGGGAACATCTTGACAATAACAGATATGAAACAATTTATACATGGGAAGGCAATAATAGATTTGTGTGATTACTAAGCTGAATAATGAAAATAAGGATGATGTTTAATTTATTTTTTTAATTATGAGCTGGTTTCTCTCCAACCAGGCTACTTATGCTCTCTCTGCCTCGATATTTTTGTTAATGCTTTTTCTGATGACTGAATTTCTCTTTTCTATTTTTCTATTATCTCTGTTAATTGAAATAGTTTCCAGGCTTCAGAAAAGAATAGCAATTGTTCCGTGAACTACAGTTTAAATTCCCCATTCCCACCTTCTCCACCAGTTGGAGCAATCTCTTCCTCTTCTTCCCTTCAGGGATCTCCTTTCACTTACCAATCATTGCATCCTTCTCTGAAACCCTTGACTTTAGTGTAGTCTCCTGAGTCAGCAGGAAGGACCTCAACCAGAAGCTCCTTAGAAATGCAGAAATGCAGGTCATACCCCCACCAGGATCTCCAGCTGATTTCTGCTTCTATTGCAGTTGAGAGGCATTGTTTTACTTTCTCATAAACTCCTTGAATGTGGGGACCTGGTGAGGGGAGAGGTGCTGCATCTTATCCAGGCCCCTCTCCAAGGCCTGGAGTCATCCAGTGCTTTGCATATAGTAAGTATTCTGTTAAAGGATGTTGGATTGGATTGGATTTTATTTTTTGTATTTGGAAATCCAAGAAAATCTAGTTTAGGAGAATGCAAATGTTAGGAAAGGATGTGTTTTAAAGTCAGAGTGAGAAGAATGCTATTCATTATTGATGCTTCTCACATGAATTAATCAATATTTCTTGGTCATCAACTACTACTGTACTTTTTCATGCATAAAATATTAGTATAGATCCTTGATCTTTTAAAAAAAATAAAAGATCTTGTGTCCAACCTTTTCCTTCAAGGAATTCATTTAGATAACTGAATCAAAATGTGGTCACTTTATCATCCTTGTAAATATTTAATATATGCTATTAGAAGTCTTGACAGAACTTTGAGGCACTGTGCATCCAAAAATGACTAGTAAATATCAAGATGTGATTTAAATTATTTAAACAGATCAATTTGTCATTTGTCTTAATCTTCTAGAAAATTGTGAGTAAAGCCATAAGCAATAATCCCTTATTTATAATTAAAATAAGGTGATAACATACTGTATTTTATTTTCCAAAGTATGATTTTTAAAACAATAGCCATATTTTTCTTTTACATACTTAATTTGCAAGATATTTTCCATCTAGAAATTCATCAAAAATTTAAAAGAATTATGATACCATTAGTTAACATGGACCTACCTGTATACACTGCTGTTGTGGATTAAATGAAGCACATCTTCCACTGGAGGTGGTTTCTTCCCATTGCACAGAAAGTTGCAACTCTGCTTCTCCCTGCAATCAGTCGGTATGTGCTCAGGGAGTAGAAACTAAGTTAGCATTAGCCTAAGCAAAATGTAATTAGGGAAGCTAATCTGGTGAAAAATACCCCCAGCAAAATACCTCTTTTCTGTAATTCCATTTTAATGGAAATGACATTTTTATGAAATGCAAGTGACCAAGACTTGAATGATGCCCATGAGCCTTTTATTTAATTTTGTGTGTTCCCTAATTTGTTAATAAGGGGAAAGAATAGGAGCAATCCACTCCTCCCATTTTGGATATGGAATAGATTTTTAAAGTAGAAGTATTAATGTAAATGTTCAATTTTATTTAAAAGAATTTCCTAAAATAAAAACCTATACTCTAGTTGATCAGCCTGTGTACCCACTGCCTTTCCTGAGTAATCTGCAAATCAGCAGTAGGGACTTCACCAGGGAGCTTGTTAGAAATGCAGAATCCCAGGCTTTGTTCCAGACCAAGCTTCCCAAGGGTGTATGTTGCGGGGGGTGATGGGCAGGGGGGTTTCAGAACCATTAAGTGGAAGGGCGGCTTTGGGGGTTACCCATGGTTCTCATCCATTGACATGGACAGTTGAAATTGACTTTGCTTGTGTGACTTTTCATTTAATAATAGCCATTCTTAGTTTAGGATTTGAGTACTAAAATAATTTAAAGAATTTAATAATGGTATAAAAAATATGACAACAGGTATACTCTGGAGGTATTGTGGGTTTGGTTTGAAATCACTACAATAAATCAAATATCATAACTGAGTAAACCACATAATTTTTTTGGATTCCCAGTGTGTGTAAAAGTTATGTTTAACTATATTTTGGCCTTATGCCTCTTCAGCATGTGATAGCATTGTGTCTGGGGAAACAAGGTCTATAACTTAATTAAAAGTTACCTTATTGTTGAAAGAGACTAGCAATCATCTTCACTGAGTCATAATCTTTTTCCTGGTGGAGGGTCTTATCCTAATCAGGATGGTGGTCACTGAAGGTAGAGGTGACCATAGCAATTTCTGAAAATAAGAAGAAAATAAGTTTCCTGCCTTGATGAAGACTCTACCTTTCTCTGAAGATTTCTGTGTAGCATGTGTTTTGCTAGACTTTTATCCACAATAGACTTCCTTCAGGAGTGGAGTCCATCCTCTCAAATCCTGCCATTACTTTAGCTCCTGTCAATAATTTTCTCAGTATCTTCACTAGGGTTAGATTCCATCTCAATTCTGAAGGCCCCTCGGATTTTTAGAATAGTAAATGAGCATTGGAAACCCTTTCCAATTCAATGTTTCTGCCACCCGTATACTCCCTACCTCTTACTTACTTTGAGCAATAAAGAGGTTGGCAGGTTATTTGTAATTATCCTACAGTTTTAAAAGAGAAAAACATAAACATGAGCTCACCTGATTATTTTCTATTTTATGTTATATAAAATAATCAAAGCATTTTTGTTTATGATTGTTTTCAGTGTGATACTTCTCGAAGCATCAGGATGGGGTCCAAGCTTCCTCTTGTATGTCTCAAAGCAGGGAATGGTCTCTCTCCTTCCACCTTTCTCAATTCTGCTGTTGCAAACCATGCAATCTTCTGTTGACTTTTTTTCATCATAAAATGCATCTTTCATGTAGCCTGTCCTCTGTGTCAGAGATGATGGTCTCCCCTCTTTCTTGAAGTTCTGATCCTCACCTTGCTCACAAACTGGGTGATGAGGTTTCTCTTATAAGAAGGGTGTGTCTGCCCTTTCTATTTACTCTCCTTCTTATCTAATGAGTGAAGGATGGAGCTGTTCACAATCGCAAGTTCTTTCATCCAGAAGAATAATTTTTTCTCACCATTTGTAGGACCTCCATTAAATCTGTAACATCCACAGTACTTATCAGCTCTCTCCACTCTTCCCATAAACCTTGTCTATTCTAAAATAACTGTCAGCTTTTCAAATTGAACAGGCCATTTCTTCCTATAACCAGTGATCAACTGTGCTTGAAGCCAAATAATGTACTCAGCAATTCCCAGCACTCTGGGAGGCCGAGGCAGATGGATTGCCTGAGCTCAGAAGTTCAACACCAGCCTGAGAGAGAGAAATACCCCGTCTCTAAAAATAGCCCGGTGTTGTGGCTGGCGCCTATCGTCTCAGCTGCTTGGGAGGCTGAGGCAAAAAGATTGCTTGCGCCCAAGAGTTTGAGGTTGCTGTGAGCTATGACAACAGGGCACTCTACTGAGGGTGACAAAATGAGACTTTGTCTCAAACAAACAAAAAAGAATGTACTCAGCATTGCCATGGAATGAAAGGCACATGAACAAACACAACAACAACAACAACAAAAACGTGTGAGATGTCTTCCAACATGGGAGCAGAACAGGAAAAGGAAAATCTTTATATTGGTTGAGGTCCAACATAGGATGGGGAAGTCATGAGAGGCATTATTAGTCTAGAGAGTCAGCCTATCCTTGGAAGGTTTGAAAGGAGGCATTCACTTCTTTCTAGCTATGGCAGGCATAGACAGCAGCTTCTCTAATACCAGCCTATCACTTCTACATTGAAAATTCATTGTTTAGTGTAGCCGCCTTCAATTATCTTAACTAGATATGAGTAAATCGCTGCAGCTTCTACACCAGCACTGGCTGCTTCACCTTGCATTTTCAGCTTATGGAAATAGCTTCTTTCTGTAAAGCTCATAAATCAGCCTCTCCTACTTTCAAACTTCTCTTCTGCATGTGTTTCACCTGTCTCAGCCCTCATAGACTTGAGGAGAGTTAGGGCCTAGCTTGAGATTAAAGTTCGGCTAAAGGGTATGTTGTGGCTGGTTTAATCTTTCATCCAGAGAACTAAAACTTCCTCCATATGAAAATAAGCCTGTTTCGCCTTATCACTGATGTGTTTACTGCAGTAGTACTGTTAATTGCTTTAATAACTTTTACTTTTATTCATAATCAGGATAACTGGTGCAAAAGACACAGCTTTTCTCACTAAATGTAACCATTTCTAGCTTTTGATTGAAAATAAGAGACATGCTATTCTTCCTGCATTGGAGCCATTAGAGGTCATTGCAGGGTTTCATTGGCTTAATTTCAATATCATTGTGTCTCAGGGAATAGAAAGGAACAAGGAGAGGGAGAGAAGTGGGGAGACAGCCAGTCAGTGTAGCTGCTGGAAAACACATATTTATTGATTAAGTTTGCTGTCCTGGGTGGGTACCGTGTATGTTGCCCCAAACTATTAACATCAAAGATCATTGATCACAGATCACCAGTTATGAAGTGAGTGTAGGCTATTAGAAAAATGGCCCCGGGGGTGTGCTTGATGCAGGGTTGACGGAAAACTTTAAAGGGTAAAAACCTAATGTCTGCAAAGTGCAATAAAACGAGGTCTGTTTATATTCTTTCAAACATGATTTATGAGTTCTTAGTTTATGCCAGGAATTATACTAAGTATTGTGGGGTTTTTAAAAAAAATTTGATTCTGGTGGAGGGCAGAGGCAAGATGGCTGACTGGACCCAGCTTTCCACAGAGGCTCCCATCCAGAAGGAGAGTTAAAGGACAGAAGTTTAGCAAGAAAGCCAATGGTTAGGATCTGAGCCAAGAGAGAAGGTTGTAGAACTCACATCAACCCTACTGAAGTGAGCTGTGACCCCAAGGATACAAACAAAAGGTACAAAATCCATTGCCAAGCCAACGGGAGTACCCTCCCCTATGAGAATGGCTTGCAGTATACACCATACAAACAAGTGAGTGGAGTTCAAATATCCTCCCATTTTATCCCACGGGAGAGACCCTCTAAAAACCAGACCTCCTTCCCCTACTAGGGTGCCATGGCACTCTCCTGCCAGGCATAAAACTGTATAAAACTGTACATATTCTCTACCTGCAATTTTGAACTCCCAGCACTCCTCTCCACTCTCACCTTGAGGTCTGGAAGCCTGTTCCCCATAGAGTCCAGATTCTTGGGCATTTTCTCAAGGAGTGTGGACAGGGCATGGGCTGTTGCTGATCTGTGCTGATTCTCTAGCATGGGAGTAAGGAGAAGAAAGGAAACTGAGAGGGAACCATACAGGAAAGGCAGTGCCCTGAGGCACAGAGCAGCAGCCACAGTGGCAGGAACAATAGGACTTACACCCCTGGGGATATTTTGAAAGGGCACTCCCAGTCTCTCTGGGCAACCAGAGGAAGCCGGGAATCTTCGCTAGTGGCAGCCACTGGCAGAACAGATCTGGGACGGAAATGCAGGCCCCACGAGTAAAGGGTATGCCTGAGGTGGTACTGGCCTGGGCAGAGTGTGGGGACTAGAATACGTGCGTTCACAGAGACAGCAGACTCCCAGAGCAGAGCTGACCCAAAGGACTACTTCACTGAGCCTCAGATGCACCCAGCCCTTGGGGGATCATAGCTGAGACAAAGGGGGTAGGCAGAGGCTGGAACTGACAGCTAAGTGCGAGTTCTGACTATGTCTGCCCTAACACAAACTGCAGCCGGGACTGGGCAGTGGCACAGACAGGGCTGAGTTTCTCAAACAGTGTCTGATCCACAGGGGAATATAGCCAGGACAGAAACAAATTCTGCAAAGTTGTTCTGTTCTGACAGCAACATCAATCAGTGGCAGGGCGGGAAGTGAGTGAACCACCCCAGGCCCATTAAGCACCTGAAGTTGTCAGGCCTCACCTCCCCTAGCCTGAGAGTGGCAGAGAGTGGCAGACTGGCTGAGGAGAAATAGATTTCCCTGTGAATCAGGCAGGTGCAAACCCCTGGAACAAACTGCTCATTGGAGGGAACTGGATCACAGCCCTACATGGTGACCAGTGACTGGCTGTGATAGAGGTGCAAGGTGAGGAAGGAGGCATCAACCTTCCCAGAATAATTTATTTGCTGGGTGGGTCCTTCTCAACTTACAGAGCACCGGAGCAAGTCATACTTGAAATGCCAGCAGACCCCTGCTATCTAGTTGCCGGAGACCTTTTGAACTCTTCCACCTGAGACCAGTGTTGACTGGGACAACTGATTTGGACCTCTTGACTGGGCCAATCACCCAAGGACTATCCAAAGTGTACCCTGGGTGTGTGGTTGTGGGAAGGTTTGATTTTCCTTTTCTAATTGTCGCCTGTGGCGGGGCGGAGTGACTGAATTGCTGGTATTTCTCCACAGCTGAGACTTCAACCCAGAGTAGCTGATTCACTAGGGTAAGACAGAGACCAGCCTAAAATAAGACAGAGCCACTTAGCCCCACCACACCAAGAAGGTCCCCAGCTTCTCAGGCCATAGCGCTATATGGGTCCTTGGCAAAGCTCTAGGGGAAAAGGTACAGACACCAGTTATTGGGCAAAGGACTATCAAATCACTACTCCTGGAGTCCCCAACCCAACTTCTTATCTGCTCATTTAGCCAAACGGTGTAAAATAATCATGGGGTGGAATCAGTGGAAAAACTCCGGTAACATGAATAACCAGAGTAGATCAACCTCCCTAAGGAGTTTACAAAAGTAAACTCACTCAGAAACTTTTGATCAAATTCCAACTTCCACAGTAGCTACAGGATTAAAAATGTCCACTGGACTTTCAAAAAACTCGATACCCAAAATTCTACCAGGCTTATCAATATTCTCAATTAATGTGACTAGCTTAATTTGTCCACTAAAGAGGCACAGGTTGGCTGACTGGATACAAAAACCCAGGCCAGATATCTGTTGCATACAAGAATCTCATCTTACCTTAAAAGATAAATATAGACTCAGGGTGAAGGGATGGTTATCTATATTCCAGACAAATGGAAAGCAGAAAAAAGCAGTTTTGCATTCTTACTCACAGATACAATAGGTTTTCAACCAATAAAAGTCAGGAAGGATGGACACTTCATATTTGTTAAGAGTACTACTCAATATGATGAGATTTCAATTATTAATATTTGTGCACCCAACCAGAATACACCTCAATTTATAAGAGAAACTCTAACA
>CAUYRH010146067.1:0-32498 GCA_963574655.1 Perodicticus potto | reverse complement strand
TCAATGTCTTTATATAGTGATTAAGAAAATGCTATGAAGGCTATCTCTCACAGTACGATCAAAATGTTTCTGATTGTATATGAAGCACATTCTGCCCTATGATTGCACCAATGTACACAATTACGATTTAATAAAATTATTAAACAAATAATAAAATAAAAAAAATTTAGTACATCAAGTTCATTTTTAAAGCATCCTAATTTCAGGTTTTCATTACTAAAGATAAACTTACTGTATTAGTGTGTAATAGAAGATAAACTAGACTAGTTTTATAAAATGACTGAGGAAGAAGAAAGTGAATTTAGGATGCAGTGTCAACTTTTACTCTCAGAATATCCAGAATTATTATTAAATATCTGTTGAATTATTAATGTTTTTCTCACACTGCTTATTCACTCTTCCAGTATTTTTTAATTATAATACGTTATATTGCAGATGCTACTACTTTTACATGTGACGCCCAGTAGATGTATTTTTCTTCATTTTTATCACATTTCTATTTAACTAGACTAAGAAAAATTCCAAGTGTAAAAGTTTTTTTTGTCATACAGAATAAATCAAGAATTTCAGATTTTATATGTATAAGCTACATATTTATTATAGAGAAGGGAATACATTAACTTGCTGATATTTGGCTTCAATACTTCTGTATGAAAGCCTTTCCATTCTGGATTTCAGAGACCCATATTTTTAAAAAAAATTACTGGTAGATAGTGGTACTACTGTTTAGTTTTATTCTTACTATGTATGCCTTACTCCACACTTTGTATTTAAAACAATACCCATTAGGGTATGTTTCAAATAAGGATTACTGGGGAGGCAATATAATCTGGATTATTTATTTAAGGATCAAAATTGTACCAAACATATTCTGTAGTTCCAGTAATCACAAAGACAAAATTGATGACTTCCTAACATGCAAACTGTGTCTATTTGATTTTTATTTACTCATTTCACAGGTAATTTTTACCTACCTAAAATAATCAACAAAGATGCGTTTATATATTTTAAAAATCAATTTATTGGGAGAAACAAAATCTTCTACACAGACAATCAATTAGAACAAATTTCAAGTCCAATAGTTACCTAATTAATCTTCTGTGCATGAGGCAATATAAATGCCCCAAATCTCATGTGGGCTATTGTAAAAGAGAAGTAGATAGGAAATCAATTGTCTTTTTATTTGATGACAAAATGTATTCTTTGCTGGTCAACTTTTAATTTGAGTATTTCAAGAAGGAGCGATTTTATAGAGATCATTTTTCATTCACTTTGTTGTAACATTTGTTTCTCCCAATGGATGGAATTATGATGTAAGTGTTTTATCAGGGTAAAAGAGATTGCTATCAACTGGGTTATGTAAACGGAGCCATTTATACTAATACACATTTAAATAATAGTCCTGACAACATTCAGCTTTCTTCATGATTGTAACTCCTAAAATGCCTTGGATGTGAAAGGGAGCTTTAAATATTTGAGAAACAAAGTTAAACAGTGAGAGAGACTCACAGATATGGTCAGATTGATTAAAAGAGCTAATTCTGGGTGGAATTCGCATGGGGGATCCTTTCTTGTCATGCTTTCTTTTCTTTCTCACTGATCTTGACCTCACCAGGTGGTTTTTCTGAACTTTCTTCATTTCTAATGAGAAGCAACAGTCCAGGTTGGAAACACATGAAGCAAGTAGTGAGCTTCCATCCCCTGAGATTCTCTTTTCCTTAATTCCCTGAACAATGTGTCTACCTTAAGTTTAAGATGAAAAGGGGTTTTAGAAGCATTCTCAGAGCAGTAATCAAACAAAAAAAGAAAAAATAATGTTCCATGCCTAATTGCTGACAGATAATCAGGATGCTGTCAGAATTCTAGACCAGGTAGATTCCATCTGAAGGTGCGGTAGCCAACTATCTAATCTCAAAAGGTTTAACTTGAGGCTGATGCCTACTGGGGGAATGGTAATGTAAAGAAACAGAAAAAAAAAACTTAAGGAAATAGTTATTATAGGAAAGAGGAAGCAGAGTTATACTTATAAAGACATAAGGAAATAATTATTATAGGAAAGAAGAATCAAAGCAACAGGAGAGTAATCTAAAATGTTAAGGCGCCAGCCACGTACACCTGAGCTGTCGGGTTCGAATCCAGCCCCGGCCCACCAAACAACGACAGCTGCAACCAAAAAAAAATGGCCAGGCATTGTGGCGGGCGCCTGTAGTCCCAGCTACTTGGGAGGCGGAGGCAGGAGACTCGCTTGAGCCCAGGAATTGGAGGTTGCTGTTAGCTGTAATGCCACAGCACTCTATCCAGGGAGACAGCTTGAGGCTCTGTCTCAAAAAAAAAAAAAAAATCATAAAAAAAAAATAAAATGTTGTCATGAAAACATTAAATGTCCTCAGAGAATTATAAACTCAAAACAAAAAGTAATATTGGAAACTTTAACAAGGTCAAGGAATTTTTTAAAGATAACTTAATGGAACTTATATAAGACTATATATCAAACAAGAGAGTAAAAAACATCTAGAAATATGATGAAATGCAACTACATCTGAGATAATGTGAAAATTCAAAAGATTTAGGAAAAAAAACAATATAGCAAGTAGACACATGAACAGCATTCAACTGGATACAAGGAGATAGTGAAATCTATTTTTAGAGATTGGAGAAAGCATTTAATTCTGTATTTTTATAGAAATTTTTATAATATTCAAAGAAATGCATGTGGTAAAGGGTTCTGTACTCATGCAAAGATCTAGAAGGTTTATGACAAGAAGACCCTCTGAAAACACATTGTACGTTTTCATCTGCTTTGCTGAAGATCAATCGGTTGTAGGTATCTGATGTTATTTGTGAATTCTCTATCTTGTTCTACTAATCTTTGTGTCTACTTTTATACCAGTGTCTCGTTGATTTGGTTACTAGACTTGTAATAGAATTTGAAGTCAGGTGACGCAATCCTCCAGATTTGTTCTTTCAGCTGTGTTGGCTATTTAGATCCTTTTTTTTTTTTTAATTCCATATGAAATTTATGATGGATTTTGATAATTCTGATAAAAATGACTTTGGTGTTTTCATGGAAATTGCCACTGAATCTGTAAATTCCTTTGGTAGTATAACATTTTAACAATATTCATCTTTTTAAAGAAACATAAAACAATTCATTGACCAGTATTAATCACTATTTACAATAAAGTAAACAATATACAATTGGATAATATTCTGATTATTATATGGTTTCTTTTCAACCAGTAACCCAAATACTGAAAAGTTTGAGTCTACATGTAAACAACAAGTTGGGGTAAGGAAAAAACATGTAGGTCAATAGTTTAGATTACAAAGTTCAATCACACATTTATGTCAGCAGGTCTGAAACTGCCAACATCACTTAACCATCTGATTAGGTTTCTATAAGTCAAGCCTAGGAATGGCTTACTCAAGGAATCTAATTTCCATTTAACTAAGTCTTATTTGTCTACCTCACTACAACACACCAGAATTTGTCTAGTTTCTTCATCTAGATGTGGAATTTAATGGTAATGATGAAGCTTTTCCTTTTAGAAATTTTGTAAACCCAATTTTGCATTTGTATGACTTTACATATAGATACAGATTTTTGACATGACTGTCTTTCAATTATCCATTTAAATTGTCCATTTAAGAATTAACTATTTAATTTGAAATATTAAGGCTTCAGAAAAATTTTCTATTTTGGCATTGCTCAGAATAATGGTATTATAGACACCTGGGGTTATGTTTTGGTGAATGTTTACAAACAAAGAAAAACATTTACATATGCATGTTACATATACATATACAGAAACAAATTAAAAAAAAATACAGAATGATCTTTAGGCATAGATTTAAACACAAGTTCTAATTGAATAATGGCTGTGGAAATTTCCCTTAGCATTTAGAAAAACTGTTCTAATGCAGAGGAAATAATACACCATGGTATCAAATGTTCTTTTCTGATAAAGGAAGCAACAAGAGAAAGCTTTTTTTTATTTGTTGAAAGTAACAAGTATAATTGATGTAAGCCCCCTCCCCATGGACTCTCCCAGTACTACGTTCAAAATGAACATATCAAACTTGATTTATTAGAATATAGTCTGTCTTCACACCCGGCAATCAAAAGCAAACAATTATTGAGCTTCATCTTCTAGACAAGAATAGCAAGTTAGTCTCTCTTCATAAAAAGCAATAACAATTTGAGAACACTTCATTTTTTGGTTGCAGCCATCATTGTTGCTTGGCGGGCCTGGGCTGGATTTGAACCCACCAGCTCAGTTGTACGTGTCTGGTGCCTTAGCCCATTGAGCCACAGGCACCAAGCCTTGAGAATGCTTTGTATTTACCTCTTTTGCCACCACCAAATTCGCCTCATCTGAATCTTTCCATTTCATAAGAAACATTAATTCTCCAGCGCTCTCTTTGGCACCAATTATCCTTTCAGGATCAAGACCTCTGCAAAGCTTCTTGGTTGGTCAGCAGCACCTCTTTTTTTTCTTTGATTAGCTGTCATCAGATTCACTGTCCATGAACATGGGATGCTTTTCCATTTGTTTGTGCCATCAATGATGTTTTTAAACAGTACTTTGAACTCTTCTCTATTAAGTATGATGTAAGATTTTCATTCGTGCCCATTATGTTCAAATTTTTTTATACCTATATTCCTTTTACACCTAATCTGTTCAGAGTTTATATTATGAAAGAATGTTGAGGGGCTAGGTGGGTGGCTCATGCCTATAGTCCCAGGACGTGGGAGGCTGAGGCAGGTGGATTGCCTGAGCTCACAGGTTCAAGACCAGCTTGAGTCAGAGCGAGACTCCATCTCTAAAACTGAGCTTGGTGCTATGTTGAGTAACTGTAGTCCCAGCTACATGGGAAGCTGAGGCAAGAGAATCGCTTGAACCCGAGTTTGAGGTTGCCGTGAGCTAAGATGCTACAGCACTGTACTAAGAGTAATCAAGTGAGACTGTCTCAAAAAAAAAAAAAAAAAAAGAATGTTGAGTTTTGTTAAATGCTTTTATTGCATATACTGGGATGATGATGAGGCTCTTGTACTTCATTCTGTTAATGTTGCATATCACATTCATTGATTTGTATATATTGTAGGACCCTTGCATCCCAGAAATAAATCTTACTTTGTCACAGTGAATAATTCTGTTGAATTTGGTTCACTAGTATTTGTTGAGGATTTTTGCATCTATGTTAATAAGGGGAAATAACCTGTATATATCCATATATATATATTTTTTTTATTTTTATTTATTTTTATTTTTTATTTTATTTTTTGTAAGGTAGTATCCTTGCCTGGCTTTGGTATTAGGGCTATGCAGGCCTTGTAAAATGAGTTTGGAAGTATTCACTCTGCAATTTTTTAAGAGTTAGAGAAAAATTCATTCCATAAATATTTGGTAGCAGCAGTGAAGCCATCATGTCCTAAGATTTTCTTTGACAGGAGACTTTGGATTTTTTTTTTCTTTTTCTCCTTTTTCATTTTATTTTACTTTATTTTTTATTTTTATTCATTTTTTTTTAGAGATGAGTCTTGCTATATTGCCCAGGCTGGTCTCAAACCCCTGGCCTCAAAGGATCCTCCCACTCTGGGTGACCAAAGTCCTAGGATTACAGGCATGAGTCCTGCACCCTGTCCTCATGAGGCCTGAGTCCTACACTGCACCCTGCCTAGCAGGGTTACAGTAGTCCCCGCTTATCCACAGTTTTGATTTCTTATTTTGATTTCTGAGGTTTCAGTGATCCATGGTAGAAAAAATTAAGTGGAAAATTTTTAAAAAGGAACAACAATTCATGAGTTTTGGATTGTGCAAATTAGTTCTGAAATCTCGTGTCAACCTGGGATGCAAATACTCCTTCTGTCCAGCACATCTAAGCTATAGATGCCACTTGCTCAGGAGCAGATCAACAGTCTGGGCTGTATCGCAGTGCCTGAAAATCTCCTTTTGAAATCTCTTCTCTCCTCAAATCTAGATGGAGAGTCCTGGATAGTCTCAACAGAGGGCCCTGCTCCCTGGTTTCCTCTCTGCATCTGTGTGCAGCGGGGCTAGGTCCGCTTCCTGACCGGGACCAAGCCCCCAGCCTTAAAGTCACGTGTGCCACTCTCTGCATTACTGAAGAAAAATGGATTTTGCCTCAATTCCTCATTCCTGTTTAAATATTTGGATTCATCAGCCCTGACCTAAGTGCCTTTTCCATTTCCTCGGGTGCCTGGGAGTCATGCTGACCCCAGCATCGTAAATGATGCATCTCATCCCAGCAACATGCCACTGGCCGGGTGGGAGTCACTGCATCCCTCAAATCTGCAGGCCTCCGCTGCAGATGCTTCTGGAGAAGATGGGCCAGGCTGGAGGGGTCAGTTCTGAGCCCTGAAGGCTTCTGCTTCACTGCTGCTTCTGGAGAGAGTCCCTATGACAGGCCAGCATTGGCTGGTCCAGCCCAGATCTGAGGGCCTTTGAAGAGGTGACAGGCGTGAAGATGTGAGGATAGGAACATGGGCCACACGGTGTTCAAACTGCCTTTGACATTACTCCCACCTGGCAAGGAGACTCTAGGGCCCCTTAGTACAGGTCCAACTTATGCTCTGTGTGGGCCTGGAGCAGAGGATGACGACATGCAGCCGGGTCCAAGGGCAGGACAGGAGGCTCCATGAAACACTGGAGCTTTCTCTCCTCCCTTTGCTTCCAGACTTGTAGCTCCTAACATGTGCTCCATCCTTCGTTCAAGAACACCCTCCAGATTTTGTCCCATTATCCCAGGAGCCTTAGGGTGAGCAGTCAGGGCTTCCAGAGGTAGACACTGCCTCCTCTTAACAGAAAAGACACAGTCATGGGATTTGGCTAGACAGGTCCTGGGTGGCCTTTACCAAGACCTCAAAAAGGTTAAACTGCCTGCAGGGACGCCGTCTTTGGAGCTGACTCCTCAGTGTGGGGTCTGGAGCACGCTGGCAATCCTTGGCTTGTAGCCCCGTCTCTCCTGTCTCAGCTTCTTTCTTCACATGGCTGCCTCCTTTTCTGTCTCTTTTTTTCCTCTGCCTCCTTTGTTTTGCTTTTAGACTTTGGATTATCGATTCAATCTCCTGAATAACTCTTTGTTATTCTGTTCACATTTTCTATCTCTTCCTGATGAAGTTACGTTGTACCTGTCTAGGAATGTATCTATTTCTTCTAGCTTTCCTGATTTGTTGACACATGAGTCGTCAAACAAGTCTCTTATGATCCTATTTCTGTGGTATCAGTTTTAACATCTCCTATTTCACTTATAATTTTATTTATTTTTGTCCTCTTTTTTTCTTAGGATAGCTTAATATTTGTCAGTTTTATTGATTATTTTTTGATTTCACAAGGTCTCCCTCTCTTGACCAGGCTGGAGTGCAGTGGCATAATCACAGCTCACTGTGGCCTCAAACACCTGGGCTCAAGGGATGTTCCTGCCTCAGCCTCCCAAAGTGCTAAGATTACAGGTGTGAGCACCACACCCAGCCTTGTCTATCTTTTAAAAAAATACTTAGTTTTGTTGATCTTTTCTATTGTTTTTCTAGTGTTTAATTCATTTATTTCTCCTCTGATCTTTCTTTTACTACCTTTGAACTTAATTTGGTCTACATTTCCTATTTCCTTGAGGAGTGACATTAGGTTGTTGACCTGAGATCTCTCTTTTTTGCGATGCTGGCATTACTGCAGTAAACTTCCCTCTTCGAACTGCTTATTCTGAATCCCATAAGCTTGGGATATTGTGTATCCATTTACCTTTGTCTTAAGATTTTTTTTTTTTAATTTCCCTATTAATTTCTTCTTTGACCCTTTAGTTGTTCAGGAGTATATTCTGTAATTTTCATTTATCTGGGAAATTTTTAAACAGTGAGTTACATTTTTATGGACCCACCCTAGAGTTTCACTTTCTGTGAAGAAGGTTCAGACCACTCTATGACAAGGACTCCCACAGCAGGAAATTTTGAAAAACTCTGATGTAGAGGGACAGGAAGTTGAAATCAAGGACACACCAGACATTGTGCTGTGGCAACTCTTTGAACTTGGTGTTTGTCCCTTGGTAGCTCCAAATTGAATATTTGGAAATCCTCAATTAAACCGGTCCTTATAGGGACTGACTCAAAACTTTGACTAGTCTGACAATAAAATTCTGAAACTGGATATGGATTCATATAATTCTGCACATTTCTATATTCTACTTCAAAGTAAATGTCTAGAAATTTTAATAGCTTATTATGGAATGAGAGAGAGAATGCATTCTTGACAGGTTCCATTTTTTATACTGAGTAAGAGTTTTATAGTTATCATTAACTGATTAAACTATATCTCTGTTTCCAAATTTGTTAGATTTGTGTCACATTTTCATAACAGAATGTTTCAAATAAGAAATTTAAAATGTAAAATAAAACAAAATATATATTTCCAAGTGAACATGGAGGATCATTCATGAAAACAATTTATTTATTTGTCCACTAAAATATTCTCTAATAAGCTCTCAAAGTAAAATACCTGCTTCAATGTTACCTTATATCAATTAAATAAAAATTAACACCAAAAATACATTTATAAGGAATAAGTAATTTTATTTTAAGTTTTACAACATTATATGCCACCAATAAACAGAAAACTAAAGTCATTTAAGAAATACAAATCAAGTAGCATGTTTTCCAAAAAAACTGATAATAATGGGAACATATCTTATTAGAATCTATGTGTAGTGCTAAATAAATTTTCTCTCAAACATTTTATTTGTCATCTCTAAAAACCCAGTTTGTATTGTGTTTATATTTATTATGTTTTAGTTATCTGAAAACAGTTGCAATTTTTACTAATATTCTTAACTTGTTTTTGAATGTTCTTGATTGTTAATTCTAACATCTGTCATGGTTCTAGGTTTTAAATTTTTTTCTACTTTATGTTAAAATTATGTTTTGTATTTTTCTGACATTTTAATATTCATGTAAATTTTAAGTGAATGCCGGTAATTCTGATTATTGCAAATTGTAACTAAGAAAATTGTGCATCCCTCAAGGTCAAAGTAAAAAAGGAATGTACGATCATCCAGATTAAATGAGGAGCTTTCAAAAGTGTGATAAGTCAATAAAATAAAAAATGACTCATGGGATTTAATTCTTCCTAGGGTCTAATAGTATTGTGGGCAGTGAGGACAGCAGAAAATGCAATAGTTAATTGATTTTGACAATTGCTTTCCAAAGCCATTTTTAAAAAATACAGAAGAACTTGTCAATTTTGGATACTGACAGGATAGTCTAGGAATCAGATTTTCTTACACTTATCTTCTTTTGTATTTCTAGAACTCAGAGCTCTTTGTTTCAGTGTGAAACACAGACCACCAAATACACCTTATAATAAGTAATCTGTGTTGAGAAAAATATTTGCTTTCAGGTCCCTACCTGAATTTGTTCCTGTTCATTGTAGGAAGATAATATCTTCTCTAAATAAGGCCATGTAAATACCATTTGAAATTAACGTTCATAAAGATATCCCAAATTTCAGGCAGATTCAATCATGTTTGTTATCTTTCTATCAACACAAAGTGCAGATGCAAAATAAGTAAGAAATTAAATTTAAAATTTGTTAGTTAAAGAATATGCCATCTAAATAATGTGAGGCAACCTCCTTGGTGCCACTGAACGGGAGAGGAGAATCCCAAAAGAAACTTAGCATTTTAAGCCACACAAAATCAGCATTAGAAAGAACGCAGAAGAATAGCCATTCTCATCTATTCTTTTCTAGATAATGCTCACAGTTATAACTTATTAGAATTTACCACCCATGATGTAAGTTATTATAATTTACGCATAATAAAAATATTATTTAAATACAAGAGAAACATTTCCACAACTCAACTATGCTTGACTATCAGCTATTTCTTGATAAGGCATTCAAGTGTAAATATATCTGAGATAAGGGGTATGGAATTTTAAAAAATGACTTGGCTTTTCTAATAAATAGTGACTTTCTGTTTAAGTATTTTTCTTTCAAATTATTAGCTCCATATTAAGAGACTCATTCTTTTTCATGAAATGGGAGATTGCTTCATTATTGCCCTGTGTTACATCTGTTGTCCTTAGGAACATATTTTATTTAATGACATCTTACTGCCTTTACTGCTCTCAGGGAAATATCTTTCTAGGTACAGACGCCTTTAGTTAAGTGGTTTGCCTTGCTACCACCAAATACAGTGGAATAGTCCTGGCTTGCCAGTCTAAAGTTGCCAAGAAGTGATATTTCACATATACCTGTGTTCTGAATATTAATATACTGCAGAGTAATTATTCATTCTTTACCAGTGCCTGAATGTGGAATTGGTACCATGCCCAGCATGTCATAAGCAGTGTCACTCTGCCTTGCAGTTCTCAAATTCTTAATGAGTTTACTAAAATCTTACTAGGGAGAACATTACCAAATCAATTCATCTACCCTCTGAAAATATCACTAATTCAGAAGAGCATACACTGCCCTATATTAATGAGTTTAATTTTATAGGTGAACCCACAAAGCTGATTTGAACTCACAAAAACAGAAAAATAATCAAGCACATAATTCAAATTAAATTGTAAATCTCTCAGAAATGTTTATTAGTTTGACCAAAGTTGTTTTTGCTCTAAAAACAAATTTGCTACACCCATGCCTACAAAATAATCTTTATGGAAAATGTCAACCTTTTATCCCTATCCTAACTGGTTTATCTCTTTGGAAATGAGCTTATTTCCCTTGCTGGTTCTACTCTAGTTTTTCAACAAACCTAGGCCCTTTGAAATATCAGAATATCACCATTGGTATGGAGAGAGTTACCCCTACTTGGTGCATTGCGTATGTAAAGTTGCTTTCTGTAGTGGTGAATTCAGAGGAAAATGACCCAATCTAATTGACAAAATTATTGTGACTGTGGCCTCGAGTCACCTATTTGCTTCTATCTGGATTATAACCCAGACAGTGTCACTCTGAGTTAGCAGGTAGACTGCTGGTTTTCCACTCCTACAATTATAGCAGAGGCAGCTGTTCCCTTAGAAGGATAATTCTCTGTTTTCTTTACCATTTTTTTTTGTAACTTAGACTTATAACCAGTTACTCAACCATGACATATGACTTTTACACAATTACAAGAGGGACTTTGCCTAACAATGCAATCAGTGTAACCTGGTTCTTTGTACCCTGAAAGAATTCCCAACAATAAAAAAAAATAAAGCCAGTTACTCTTAAATTCTATGAATTATATATATTTTTCATAAGCAAATTATTATCTACATATAGATGCTAGTTTTATAGAGACCATTTATTTCTTCTGAAAGTTTAGGAGTATTTTATAAATTAGGAAGGTCAATATAGATATGCTTCATATAGACACAATTGTACACACACACACTCATATGTATATATAAAGAAAGAGAGAGAGAAACTGGCCATTGCTGGATTATGATTCAAATATTTGCCCATTATGCCATTTATCTTTTGACTTCACCTTGACTTCTTAGGTAGTTTTTCTTGTAGATTTATTTTATTTCACTTAATTTTAAGGTCACAGATTTATCAATGGCTTCCAGCTGTTGACTGATAGTTAATAAGCTGTCAGAAGCCTGTTGCTCTAGGACTAATCTTTCCCCTTGCCCCACCCCAGGAGCTCAGAATACTGTGTCCTATTCTCAGCTTGGGAACCAGAACCAGCACCGGGTCCTTCTTTTGGGAGAAGCACTTCCAGAATGACTCATTTAGTTATTTGTTTTCTCTGGACATCATTTAAAAAATTATAAATAAATAGCAGAACAAGATCTCTATTTTCAAAATATTACCACAAAAAGGTAGTAGAATGAGGATGTTTATTATGTTTGCGTTCATGAAAACTTGTTAAAGAAGCATCCGTTCACTGAAGTATCCACTTCAATATTATTGTTTTCATCCATATGGAGTTACATTTCCCCTAAGGGAAAAAATAACTAATGATGAATTTATTAATAATTTCCCAAGTTCTGTAAAACATCTTCTTTCTTACAATAAGTTATATTTAGATATGGCATATTATTCTTTGATTATAACGTCATATTCTTTTTGCTAATAATTTGTTAAGATTTCTTCAGAAATACATATAAGTATGTTTGATGTTCCCTTAATGATTGTAAATGTGATTGGTTGAAAACTGTTTTTAGTCCTTGCTTTACATGGTTTGGTAGTTATGTAATATTTACTTAATTAAAATGACATTTTCCTTATTTTTTATATACAAATAATTTAAAAGTCATCTCTTTCTAAAAACAAAATTGGAAAATCCCCCTGTGAAACCGTTGGAACCTGACATTTGGGTTCAGAAAAATGTTCCTATTCTATCAGTGGAAATTGTTATGTTTAGACTTTTCTATTATAGCTGAGAACAGTTTTGGTAAATTATATTTTAGGCCAAATTTTCATGCATTTGTATAGACTTGTACAAACTGAAAATTTGTTACTTTTTAAACAGTTTCATGTATTTTGATTGTTTTTCTCCTTTTCTATTTCTTATTTTGTGCATTTGTATTTTCTTCTTGTGTCTCCAGATTAAGTCATTAGGAAACATATCTTTTACTGATTTTCCTCTATGGGCAAGCTTTTTTTATTTACTTATGGTTTACTGATTTTTTTGTTTTCCAATTCATTAACTACTTTTTTATCTTGACTACTTTACTTTTGATGTCTGACACCTTCGCCTCAAATGAATGATTTACTTATATTTATTAAAAAGAGTTTAAAGCTAATAATATATATGTACATTAAAATGATGTAAGCGTAAGTGAATGATTTACTTATATTTATTAAAAAGAGTTTAAAGCTATTAATATATGTACATTAAAATGATGTAAGTGTCCACTTATTTGAAATTTCATTATCCACAAGAAAGTCATCATTTTAGATCAAACATTTAGATGCAGCAGTAGAATTACATAAAATGTAACTCAGAGAGAAATGATGTTAAAAAGAAAGTAATGTCAATTAAGACTTAGCTGTGGGACAGTTTCTAACATCTATTATATGTATACTTTGAGTCTCTGAAGAGAGGGGAAAGAAGGCATAAATTGTTCAAATTTGGTGAAAACTATATATTCTCTTATTCAAAATTAACATAGAAAAGGATTGTCTTAGACAAATGACCCCTACTTCTTAAGAAACCAGAAAAAGAAGAGGAAATTAGACTTTTGCAAACAGGAGACAGAGAGCAATAAAGACCTAAATCAAAATAAATGAATAGAAAAAAGGAAGCTTCAAATAAGGTTCCATGAATCCCAAAGGTTGTTCTTCGAGATCAATAAACTTAAAAAACTTCTCAATAGGCTAATCAGGAAGCAAGCAGAGAAGATACAAATTACCAACAACAAGGAGAGAGAATATCAGTACGGGTACTGCAGACACTAAAATGAAAACATAACAAAAACATTTTACACACAAATTTATACCTATAATTATGATGATTTCAATAAAATTGAAATATATTAGCAAACCAAATTTAATAACACATCGCATGAATTATATGCAATGACCAGGTGGAATATATCCTTGGGATGCAAGGATGGTTCAAGATATGAAAATCAACACTGGGATATATCACACTAACCAGAGAGAAAGATAAAAAGTACAGTACCTGGCTCGGCACTTGTGGCTCAACAGGCTAAAGCGCCAGCCACGTACACCTGAGCTGGCGGGTTCGAATCCAGCCCCGGGCTGCCAAACAATAATGATGGCTGCAACCAAAAAATGGCCGGGCGTTGTGGTGGGTGTCTGTAGTCCCAGCTACTTGGGAGGCAGAGGCAGGAGACTTGCTTGAGCCCAGGAATTGGAGGTTGCTGTGAGCTGTGATGCCACAGTACTCTACCGAGGGTGACAGCTTGAGGCTCTGTCTCAAACAAACAAACAAAAAAAAAGTACAGTACCACCTCAGTAGATGCACAAAAAACATTTGACAGAAATTCAACATTCTTTTGTAATGAAACTCTCAAGAAAATAAGTATATAAGGAACTTAAAATTACAGTAACAAATTAGCACAATCACTTAATAATAATATTCACTGTTTTATTTCTTCTTTTACTTATCTTTTGATGTTCAAAAAAATCAGTGTAATTTCATTGTAGTGTTTATACAGGAGGCCACAAGAGAATGTCTAATTATTAGCTATTTCTGTACTGCAAATATTGCTTGTGACACATTTTCTTGCAAATATGTGTGTACTGAGAAGTTTTTGTGTGTTAAAGAAGAGTAAGAATTTGCCATTATGAGCAAGATATTTCTAAGAGAAAGGGCTATGAAAAGACACATTATAGAAATTCAATAGTTTATTATATGTAACCGCTCAGAATATTTCATGAACAGATTCGAAATCTCTGTAGATGCATCATTATAGATAAGTCAATTTCAATTTTAACCAGAAAACACAAAAGAAAAGCAATTGAAACATCTCTATAAAGAAGAGTAGTTCAACCTGTTAAAATAGAGCCAAGGAAATATCTGATTTCGGCACTTAATGCTTAGTGGATGTGTGAGTGAGTATAATTCCCAGTCACTATCTGATGCTAATATCAATTCACAGAAAGAATATTTGTAACTGGAGTAGCAACCCGGAGGTCTAATTGACTTACGGGAACAGAGCACAGTATGCTTAGACAAAAATCTATACAGACTTATGAGTACCTTAAGACATTCTATGAATATGTATGCATGAGAGAATAGATGAACAATACATAACACATTTTAATGCTGCTATTTTGATTTTATTTCTATTATAGCTCTAGTTATAAGTATTTGTAGGAATAATACTATTGCACATTTTATTGTAATTAGTTGTTAACTCAGGAATTGTATTGAGAACTTCACCTGTAGGGTCCTTTTTTTCCAAGTACAATATGAGATTGGTATAATCAAATAACAATTATATTGTAAATTGTACTTTATGTAATTCCAATCTATTAATTCATTTATAATTTTCCATCCCTGAAAATGAAACACTGTAGAAATCAATGAAACTGACTTTTTAAATTGTTCTTCATATAGCCAGCTTCTTGGTCTTGTACAACTGAAGATATTACTTTTATTTTGTTATTGGTGACAATGTAACTTTTGATTACATTTTCAATTTATTAATCTTTTACACTAATAGAAAATAATTTATAACCTATATTTAATCACATAAAAGGAAATCCAGATTATGGCATTCTTTGACAAATTTATTTTTCATAGCATCACTAATTGAGATTTTCTTTCTTTTGTAATGATTGTTATAATTTATGTACGAAAGAAAATTATAAAATATTTAAAATCTATTAAAAAGCCAAGAATTAATATGGCATACTCATTTTTGTGTTGCTGTCAAATAAATAAATGTTGACATTTATCATATATATTTCAGGTAAATTAATATCACAAAACTCACTTTATTTCATTCTTACCACTGACCCAGAAATAATGTGTATCTTTTTTTATATACAATTTTTTAACATTCAGTTCTGACATTGATAGTTTTTGAAATCTTTTTGCAGTTTCCTATGGGACCTGAATTAATAGTACATGTACAGATTTTTGTTCTTCTATGCTCCATTAGAATGGCTCTACAATTAAATAGAACCTTAAATCATACATTTGTGAAAATTATTTTAAACAGTTTTTACAAAAGTTTCCTTTGCTCTTACACATGTTCAAAGTGTCTTCTTGAGTGAGTTCATTGTTCTATGTCAACTTTAATAGGTTTTTCTCTTTGCCCCTTGGTGAATGTTTGGATGAAACAACTCTTCCTTCCAGCTGTTAATCCCACTCTGATGAAAACTCAAACTAAATTGACAAGCTAATAGAAACAGAGATGGATGGTGAAACTCTAGTGATTTCTACCTCTGAAAAAGTGACTGATAAAAAAAATATAGGCTTCCTTTGGCGTTAAAGTAGCAATGATTCAGTGCTTTATTTCCCAGGGGTCAGTATGTTATGTGTTCGGTTTTCCCACCTTTGAGGAACTATATCCTATTTATGAATAATACCTTTTGAAATCCCAGCATTCATTCGATAGAAAAATAAAAGGCAGCACGTTTACAGAAAGGTTATGAGTGTGTCACAGAAATCTGCTGGCCTGTATTCCATCCCTTTAAATTCAGCTCTAGCTGAATGAATATCACTCATCCAAGTAAGAACTTTATCCCACACCGCAACGTGTGCTTAAGAACTTATTCCCAAGCTTAATTCCCAATTCCCAGCTATATTCTGAGCAGTAGAAAGGCAAAGTCTAGTCACATTTTCCTCAAGCTTGTGAAATAGTAAACATTGTTGAGAACACTCCTTTCTCTCCAGGGAAATATGAGATTCTATTACCTACTCAACTGCTTGTATCTCTCTATTAAACCAGGAAAAGATGATTCTCCTGAAATTATTGACACCAGAATGTTCGTAGACCACAGTAACATCTTTTAACAAATGCTCATTATTTACAGATGTAATAATGTAACATTTCTTTCAAAGATCCTTTAGCAATTGGCATGACATGAGGAATTATTTCCAAAAATCAATATACTTTTCTTCTAACATAAGATGACCTTAATGTGCCTATTTTGGCTCAAGTTTTTATCGGCATACACTAAGATCTTTATTATATTTTGTCAGCATAACAAAGTTCTCTATTTCTTGAGTCATGAAGGATTATGTATGTCATCAAATCAAGAAAGGGTTATAAAATAAAGTTAATTCCATTTCCATTAATAAGCACGATTCAGTACCTAATTTTGGCTCAGAAGCAAACAGACGCAAACAGATTTAAAAAAAAAAAAAAAGAAAACAATTCTCTTTTCAGGATTTTGCAGGCTAAATTAAACTTACCACATCTCAGCTCTTATAGGAAGAACCAAGGTAAGGAAATTCAGGTATGTATAATTAGGATGTAAAGTTCATTCAATAACAAGGAATGTAGACCTTGCCGCAAAACGGTGGAAGCAGAGACAGTGAGACAGGTGGAAGATCGTAACAAGTCCATGACAGTTCATTAAAACAGGGCTTTTCACTGAGGTATAATCAAGTTATAAAAATCAATTCTGAATGCTCATATTTCTCTGCTGCACATTGAGCATGTATGTTCAGGCTCTTCACACTACATCAGGCTGGTTGCGTCTTAACACCACATTAATATTTTAATTACTTTCTATTGACAACCAAATATTTTCTGGAATAGATTACAATGACTTTACCAGGTAGTTCACCTAACTCATATTACCCCTTCTACATTGTAAATTGTATATTAATTTTGTTCTTATTCCTACATATGTGAACGGCAGAAGTTGCCACCGTTTTGCGTATTTTGCAAGAAAGCAAAGGCTAATGAAAAGGTGTGGTTATAGGCAAAATTAAAATCTATCAGTCGCCTTTGTGCAATAGGTAAATTTTAATAGCTATCAATGTTTTCTTCAGTATTATCCATATTGAGTGACTATTTATTTAAAATACATACCTGCTTATTCTTTCGTTTATCCATCAAATATCATGGAATGCACATAATAATCTAGATATTGCTCAGAAATACGGAGGTACCAGAAAGCAAGTCAGAGAAAACAGAACAAATGGGGGCAAGTGTATCAGTAGCCTATTAAATAGTTGAGAACTTAATATGCACAGAATATAGTCAGGATCCTTTTTCTTATGCAAGTTTTGAAGCATTTAGATTAAAATCTACTGTCTGGACAGTTGTATACTATTTACTCCATCTTTTTTCAATTTCCCCTTTTATAAATATTTCATGATTATCTTTAAGTTCTTGTTAGCTAGGGTTTAAACTGTATTTTTGTAATTAATCAAAGTGTAGATATTATACTTGTACACATGAGCCATATAAATATTACAACAGTGTATTTTCTGTTTTTCTTCCCATTTTTGATGCTATTGCTTATACATTTTACTTCCCATACATTTCACGTAACACATTGGCTCTATTTTTACTTTGAACACTCAGTGTTTAGAGAATGAAAATTTAAAAATGTATTTTGCATTTACCTTTATTTTAATCACATCTATTTATCTTCACTTGTTGGCATATTCAGGTTTCCATTCAGTATTACATATATATATTGATGCTTTTTGAACATTTTTATAGTGCTGGTCTCTTGGTGCTGAATTCTCCCTTTTGTTTGTCTGCAAACGTATAGTCTATTTTTGGAGTGAAAAATAGTTTCGCTATATTCTGTGTGGGCAGTGACTGTACTTTTTTTTGGCATTTTGGAAATGTTAATCTATTATATGACTTAAACATTACGTCTTCCTTTTCATATAAAGTGAATAATTTTCCTTCTACCATTAGAGACAGTCTCTTTCTCTTTGGTGAGCAACAGTTTGACTATAACCTGTGTGTGTGAATCCAGCACGTGAGTGTGTGCTGATATTTATCTTTTAATTTGTTTGGCTGTCTAGATTCATAGTTTGACTTGATTGATAATATTTAGAAATTTCTTAGCTTCATATGCTCAAAATTTTTCTGCCACATTCTCTCTCCTAATTCACACCATTGAAAATTTTACGAAAGATTTTTAAAGACTCATTTTTGTTTGCTGGTTTGCAGGGTCCCTCCACCCCCTTCATTTCTTCTTCGTGTTTTAGTTTGGGACACTTCCATTGATTTATCTTAACTGTTTAATTCTTCAGCTGTATAATGTCTACTGGTCTGTCTGTTCCACTTTTGATTTCGGCTTCCATTTTTCTAACGTTTCTACTTGACATTTTCTAGAATTTCTATGTCTCTACTGAAATTCCCCAGCTGCTCCTGCATTCTGGTCATCTTTGCTTTATACCCTTTCAGACATTAATCATTACTATTGTAAGTTTTCTGATTGTTACAAAACATAGAATAGGACTGAGTGTACAACTTGCATTTTGATTGTATAATTCACAATGTGCATGAACATTCTGCTAGAATGTCTGTGTGAGTAACTGAACTAACGCTGTGAACAAGGGAATTGCATTTGAGTTTTGTTGCTGTTTCAGGGCACCATCAGACTTCATATTCTCCCATCCTTAATGTTGGGTTTATGGGGGAGCTGGTTTGCTGAAGAAATTTTTGAACCATCTTTCTCTGCTTCAGAATTTCTCTGTGCACCTGCGCCTCTGACTGTAAGCTTCTCAGTGTGGGCTCATCTCCCGAATGCTATCTCCACTTGCCACCGGGGTGCAGGGAGGGCCGTTCTCTCTTCCCCGCCTGAAGAAGCCAATGCGTTTGGGACTTGGTGATACAGGACAGGTGGCACCGCTGCCAGCTCAGCCTCGGCCACAGCCACAGAGGAACCAGCAGGCCAGAGGGTAGGCAGGGGAGCTCGCAGGAGGCTCCAGTAACTGGAGCGTCCAGACAACTGCTGGGGAGACACCAACGCCTTAGTCTCCTTTTCCTTGCACTTAGGGCTCAACAGGGAACCCCCATTTCCTATGCCTGCATCAATTTCATGTAAGTTTCTTAGGCCTCAATTCCTGGAATTACTGTGTCCAGTCATTAATGCATTTATTCACCTTGCCCCAAGGGAAGGGAATGAATCTATTCATTTCCTGGCCTCATATAACTATAAGAAACCCACGCACTATGTATACCCCTGGACAAAGAGCTCAGAGAGAGAAATTTTCTCCCACAAATTGGGTTTTCTCTCTCTGCCAGGAGCTTTGGTGTTTTTGTATTATTTTCTGTAAATAAATCCTGTCTTACCAGTGATCTGTGGTCCTTGGATTCATTCTTTGAATCACTGAGCCCAAGAACCCTTGAAGAGGAAAGTCCGGTATAGGATTGGGGCGGGTCCAGCTCCACCTCCAGAGAAAGGAAAACTCTAATCTGGGGGAATTATCATTCCTTTCTGCCCCTCCTCAGGGGTTAAACGTCTTTTTCTCCTTTCCACTTTCCCAAGCTGCAGTGGGTCTTCACATGCAATCCAGGGGTACAGAGCTGCCACCCAGACCTGCTGCTTACGGCTTCCTGTCCCATCTACCCAGTTGGAAAAGGGTAGGAAAAGTTTCTTTTCTTGTTTTCATAATATTTTTCTCAATGACTCTAGAGAAGAGTTTACGAAAAAGTACAGCCCCTGCCCCCTTATGCAGCTTCCGACATTTAGCATTTGCTCATTTGTTAAAAAAAAAAAAAAGAAAAATCACTATTACATTACCGGTTGAGTACACATTAGCCAAATGTTGAGTGCTTACTCTACACTAAACAGCTGTACAAATATGGGGAAACAGAGGCATCCAGTGATAATTCTCTGCCAGTTTTACTAACTCTTGCCTGCATGTTAAAACGTTTAAATGTCCAATCAGCATTGAAGATAAAGAAGATTCTCTGGCGATGAGAGGCAGGTTAAGCTCCCAGATGATTCCCAGGTGACAGACACCTGAAGTTGACCTTTACTTCTATGCTGTCCCCCCTCTTGGGACCTCTGCTTGGCTTCAATTTAGCTCTGGGTTCCTTACCAAGTGTCCCTTACAACTGAGCGCTGGATAAAAAAAAATATATACCAATGTAAAAATGGAAGACAAACTTTTTAAAATAATTCTTTCTTTCTCTAACTATGGTTCTGTACTGTTTACCTGTTGGATTGATTTTTATTATCTGTTTTCATTTCAAATTAGGGAATACACTGCTTCATGGGTTGAATCAATGGGATGATTATTTATGAGACAGAGTATGATAAAGACATTACCAGACGCTGTCCTTGATTTCCCATGGTGAGCTCTGGATGTTCCCAAGAAGATGTCTTTTAAAATGTATTGCATTTACTTATTTAGAGAGAGAAAAGTAGAAAGTGGAGTCACAGGATTCACAATACTATAAATCTTTCTTTCAAGCGGCCAAATTATTTCCCAGGAGGTCTTTAGGGTAGCATAGGTTTAGAAGAAAAATGAAAACAAAGGTTTGTTCTTCCTCACTAGGACATTAGCCTATAAGTTTAAGGTAACATTTTAGTGAGACACAGAACAACCCTTTTTGATGCGGCCCTATAGACCAACTTGATCAAAAATCACAGTACTCTGAGGCTATCGCTTTGCCTACATCAGTCTCTGCATTGACCCCCAAGTTCCAGCATCCCAGTCTTGAGAATAAACACCAAAGGAAACATAAACAAAAGACCTTATCTGCCCCCCAAAAGCTTATCATGCACAAACCTCAATCTTCCTTTCTCTGCTTTTACTACTTTCTTTCATTCAAAACACAAAGGTGTTAACGCATTCTGGATTCAGTACATTTCAAGAAATTGAGGTTGAGTAGAGTTTCACACCGCTAAGATTTCCATATGTAGGCATGTCACAAGGGATCAGAAAATTCCAATTATTAAGGCAGAATAAAGGAAATGTCAATAGCAAAAATTCAAAGGGAAGTCCAAGTGTGAACCCACGGGTCGGGCTGGATGACCACTATTGTGTACCAGGGAGCCCTCCTCCTGAAGGGCTAAATTGCATCTATTTTGGGGGGAAAGAGTCTGCCTGTAGGAGCAGACCTTGTGAGATTAAATGACTTCATTCCCTGAAAGAGACAAAGCTCACACGCAGACCGTCAGAAAAGCATAAAACTGGTTTTGAACCTTCATTGTATCCCAGTTCCTAGACCCAGGATTAATCAGGCAAGTTGGGTTTACACAAAGAATATTAAGAAGGTTCCTGAGTGAGCTGAATTTGTGGAGTTAGTAATCGGCAACCTTCACGCCTGTATATTGCTTCATCAACATTACAGAAACAAAACATCCTGGACAATAGTCCCACGTAAAATTCATAAAAATGTTTGACCAAATCATTTTAAAGATGCATTTTTTCGTTGATTTTGAACTGGAAAAACGTAATTCTTAGAAACCAAAATAAACTCAAAGTAGAATTCTTATCAGGTAAGGTATAGACTATTACAACTTACCAAGCATAGTTTGAAAAAACAACCAAATTGATTTCCTAGAAATGAATATGTGATTGTTAAAATTTAAAATTTTGTCGGATCTTTTAAACAAAAACTCAAATGCAACTAAACAAAGACATATTAAACTGAAAGTAAACCTGAAGAAGTTTTTCTAAACACACAGAGAAAAATGTATAGAAGGCCTGAATAAAAATTTTAAAAATGAAAATAAGAGTAATAAACTTTATATAATGTACATGAATTCCAGCAGATGAGAATAGAAAAAATACAAGAGGCAATATTTTAGGGAATGATAAATGAGAATATTTAAAAAATGTATTTTTAAAAATACACTGTTAAAATGAAAACTGAGGAACACTGCATTTATAAAGGGTTTGTTTGAATAAATAATGATTTTTGTGTTGGACAGCACTGATGAGAAAGTGTTTTAGAAGCTACACCCAAAGAAAGCAATAGGAAGGGACAGACATTGAAGAGGACAGACATTGAAGTAGAGCAAAGAAAATATTTTATTTTTACAGTTACAGGGTTGCTTTATTTGGAATATCCTATTTGAAAGTCCTTGGTGAAATAATCATAAGTCTGCTGGTTGCTTCCAGCTGGTTGAGTTTAAGTTTTGTTTTCTTTAGCACAGGCTTCTTCAAGAAATATCTCAAGTTAAGTTTTGCTATGTTTGTACATCAGGCAAGATTTAGGTCACTTATGAGGGCTACCTGGCTTTTTTCTGTCCAGGGATTCTTCAGACTTGGTAACCACTTCAATTTACTTCAACAACATTAATACTTGATATTGACAAATCTTAAGTAATCGCCATAAGGGTATATTAAAAGGAACATCTAGGCCTTGGACCATGGCTCAAGCCTATAATCCTAGCACTTTGGGAGGTTGAGGTGGGTAGATTGCTTGAGCTCAGTAGTTCAAGGCCAGCCTGAGTAAGCAAGACCCCCATCTCTGGTAAAAATTGAAAAACTAGCTGGATGTAGTGGTGCACTGCTGTAGTCCCAGCTAATTGGGAGGCTGAGGTAAGAGGATTGCTCAAGCCCAACAGTTTGGGGTTGCTATAAGCTATGATGATGCCACGGCACTCTACCCAGAGAGAAAGAATGATAAATTATCTATAAAGAAATATAATATATATAAAGAGCATATTTTTCTATAAGAAATGAAAGAAAGAAAAATAGAGGAAAATATTTTCAATGGGCTATTAAAATAATGTGTAATCTTAGCCTTATATAAAGAATAAAATTATCTTTCAAGCAAAGAGGCAAAACAAAGTTTTTATATATTAACAAACAGTGAACTAGGAAATTTATCCTAAACAGTTGATTACTAAGGTCAGAGCGGGTTCTCTGGGCTGGGGTTACCCCAGGGTCTGGAAGTATTATTGATACCGGAGTTTTCGGATTCTTGGTCTTGGTGATTCAAAGAATGAATCCAAAGACCACAGATCAGTGGTAAGACAGGATTTATTTACAGAAACGAAGAATATAAAAAAAATGCCAAAGCTTCTGGCAGAGAGAACCTAGGTCAGGAACAAGCTCTCTCAGGCCCTCCCTCTGTCTCTGGGCTCTCTGCTTTGGGGTATATATAGTCGCAGGGGGTTATTTTGCCAGAAGTCAATGGTTACATTTAGGGTGTGGGTCCTCTAAAGTTACAGCCACCCTTACATTTAGCAGCAGGAACCCTGTACTCTCCAGTGGTGGAAACTTACATGAAATTGACCAGCCCTTGTAAAGGTGGGGTTCCCCACTTCTGCCAGAAGTACACTGGAAGGAGACACCAAGGCGCTGTTGTCTCCCTGGCAGTTGTCTGGCCCCTCGACTACTGGACTCCTAGGGCTCCCCTGCCTACCCTCCTCCAGCCCGCTGGTTCCTCTGCCCCCCACCAACACCGCCCAGGCTGAGGCGGCAGGTCCTGGCGCCACCTGTCCTGTATCATTATCACTAGTCACTGTGTCTGTCAGTGAGGGATGAAGGATTAGTTTAGCTGCACTGCAACCTCTGGATAATACTCAGGACAGTCACCAGGAAAGATGTACACTGTCTTCTGAAGAAGGAGTTAGAATAAACAAATAGATATAGACAACTTTTATTCAGAGGCAACTGGGTCACCACTTTCTTCAGAATTGAAGAAAGCAAGAGAGCGCAGTGTCTGTGCTGACACCAAGAAGTACAAATGAAAACCCTTCACAGTCATGGGGCGTATCCAGATTACAGAGCTTAACCAACCCTCCCAAATTCCCCAACCCCCTGCTACAGCCCCTTCAGATACCTGATGAAGCTATGGCAGAAAGAAATGGATTTTTCAGCCGGAAATGTGAACTACTTTACTGCTTTATACTGAGCACCGTAGCTTCCACTTCAATTTCTTTGTACACCATAATGGGCAGTTCAGACAATGTGTTTAGCTATAAAGTTCAGTGATTGCATTTGTAATTCTGTGACTTTAAATTTCACACTCTCATACTTCACAAAGGAATAGGATCAAAAGGACAGTTTAAAGTGTCAAATTGAGGGAAGTATACAGGGCTTTCATATATCAATGCAACAGTTATCAAAGATAAAATTTGATTCATGACTCCCTGAGGGGTTTTCCAGTCCTAATGCTGTACACCCAGGGTTCCATAAATATAAGATGAAACACTTGAATCTCACAGTTGTGGCACTGTAGAGGGATGAACAATGAAAATTCAAAAGTTGTCGTTAGATAATAAAATTTATAGAAATCATAAATAAAAATTTACAGATTTTTTTTTTTAATTTGCCAATCATTAGTAGGAAGAGGGGAAGGGAAATGAGTAAATTCACATCTAAAGGATACGTGACACTCTTTCTGGGTTAAGGGCACCCTTAAAACTTTGACTTAAAATATACAAAAGCAAAGTATGTAAACAAAGAACTCAAGCAAATCAGCAGAAAACCACCAAACAACCACATTAAAAGGAGGCAAAAGACATGAACAGAAACTTTTCAAATTAAGATATACTAATAGCCAATAAATTCATGAACTATACTCAATCATTAGGGTAAATTCAAATCAAAACCACAATGAGAAATCAGCTCACTCCAAGAGAATGGGTCATGTTAATATGTTTCAAAACAACAGATGATGGCATGGATGCAGAGAGGAAGGAACTCTTATACATTGTGGTGGAACTGTAAACTAGCACAACCCCTGTGGAAAATCCTTTTTGGAAATACCTCAAAGAACTTACGGTAGACCTACTGCTTGACCCGGAAGTCCTATTGCTAGGTATATACCCAGTGCAAGAGGTTATTTTATAAAAAGGACACCCACCAGCACATGAATGTTTATAGCAGCACAATTCACAATTGCAAAGACATGGGACAACCCAAGTGTCCACCACTACCCGAATGGATTAATAAAATGTGGCTTATGCATACAGTGGAGCACTACTCATCTGTAAAGGGGAATGGAGATCTAGTATCTTTTGTGACAACCTGAAGACGTTTCTTCTAAGTGAAACATCACAGGAATGGAGAACCCAACACTTGTATTCAATGCCAGGTTGAATCTGATTGATCAACACTTCAGTGCACATATTGAAGTAAATCTCAATGAAGATCAGGCTGGGAAACGGGGAGGAGGCTGGGTAAGCTCACGCCTGTTGTGTAAGTGCACATTGTGTGGGGGATATGCTTATAACCTTGACTCAATCTGTGAAGAAAACAATGTAAACAAAACACCTGTACCCCCTAATACTCCAAAATGTTTTTAAGTCAATAATTCATTTTTTTAAATAATGGAATACAGCCAATAGGAGAAAGTTAAGTCTTTGAGGACTGCTTTTTATCATCAAGAATAGTAGGTGAGGAGAGAAAAGGAGATACTCTCTTGCTGAATTAGTGGTGCCGGTGTATAAAGAACGCTGAATTGCTTATGAATCCGTGGATAGCACATCATGATTGGTAACATCAAGTACATTTTTTAATGAAAAAAAAAGCTTCATTCTTCATCATTTCTTTAAACTAAGCTAACTCAGTTATCTCTGGAATTAAATCTCTTTCCAATTCCAGGCCTCAGAATGTTTCCTTTGTTTCTTTATTCCAAAAGATGCAGTACCCACTTTTGATCTGTTGTTGTTGATCTTGCATATTTTTTTTTGTAATTTCCACTCAATAATAGAATGTTTGCCTCTGTCAGTTTCCAAGACTGTCCAAATGCTGAGCTGGATTCACATCATTAGGTCATCAAACTGCTACACAGAATAAATAATAGTGTGCTTTTGTTTCAACTGCAACCTAATTTTACAATTGTATTCCAAACCAGCTTGTTCTAGCTGTATCTTGATTGCTTTGTGATGTGTTGTGTTCATGCTCCATTACACAAATGCCAATGCTATAATTCATCTATGAGGGACATGGAGATTGAGAGTAGCCCAACATTTGCTCCACGGTAACGTACTATTCAAATAGGTCTCACTAATTGCTATGGAGAGGTTTCCTGCTGATTCATTTGATTGTTTTTATTCTAAGAGAGAATTATGAGAAAATTATTTTGCTCATGAATAGCACATAAAGGGTTTCTTTGGCTACCAAATACAATCAATTCACAATGGGATAACATAAAGACAAGGATACACACACACACGCGCACACATACATATATACATATAGCTATTTCTAAATTGATCCTAGGCAAAGGAAATTTTTAAAAGTGAGAAATTTAGAAGAAAGGAAATATATTTATAGGATGATAAATGAAATGTTTAGAAATCTGTCATTTCAGTTGATTTTCCCGAGTCCTGTTTATCATAACAATATAGGGCATTGACTAATCTTTCCAAATTATTGTTTTATGAAAGGCTAACAGTTTGTCTTCTAAAGGGAATAAGACATAGCTTAATGGTATTGACCCTAAGCATATAAATTTTGCTTGTGTATCACACTAACTAAAGGCTATCACGTTGTTTTTTTCTTCATGTTTAACTATCCTTGAATACCTTTTTCCTACTTCTGTTTTGTTAAGTAGATAACCCCTACTCAGTCTTATAATTAATGTACATAATCTCATAGTTCTGTAAACTTTCCCCTTCCTTCTAAACTGATCATGTAATTTACTCTTTCAGGAACCCATTATTTATTGTAAAAATTAAATTATAGTGATTCAAGTAAATAGTTTAAATAGCTTTTGGCACAATTCGTTAATCTGATAACAACAAATATTGCTATATTTACTTATGTAAATTACTATGTTTCTGAGTGTTGATATAGGCAGAAAGATGAATATGTTAATAAACACATTCTTTACAATTATAGTAAGAAATCACAAACTAAACAAATGCAAAGAAAAAATATAAAACATCTCATATGATAGGAAAACAAAATACAGAAAATTTTCAAACACAGAGCTTTCACTTTAGATGGATTTTAATTGAAGAAAGCCATGATAGATGAGAGTGTGATAATTGAGATCACCAAAGATTATTATACGTGAAATCTCTAACAGGACCAATGATCCTGAGGCACAGAAGTTCTAATATACTTGCCTAAGTAACTATTAGCAATTTACATAATGTGTACATAATTCAGTATACACAAGAAAGTGTGTTTAAGAGAGGTTTATCAATTAGGCCAAACACTTCAGTGATTAAGGAGGATAAGTAGTAGCCTGATGGATGGTGTGCAGTTCCAAATATCCTGGAGGGGACATTTTGTGGTCAAGGTCAATGACGTGAGCATCTTTACAGTCTCCCATCAAATGCAGTCTACCTTGCCCAGAGTTTCTGTCCAAGTATCTATTTCCTTTGTCATATATTATAGAAGCAATAGGTACAATTATGAGTGCAAATAGTACCTAAGATTCACACACAGAGAGGGCAAAACATCGCCAAGTGTTCTTTGAAACATCTGCATTTCGGATTTTAGAACAATGTTTCCCTCGTATCTAAAATCCATTCTTTTATTTTTCAATGAGTAATTTTAGCAGAAAAGTGAAAATCTGTTCTCTAATGGGAAACAGTGCTAAAAGTTTTTAAACCCTAAGACATTACTTACCTCATACTTCCTTCTATTGAGACGAATTTTCTCTTACTCAAAAAAAAAAAAAATAAACCAAATAATTTTAAGACTGCAGATGGTCTTCCGTGGTAAAGTGGGCTCTTGCTGCTCTTTACTCTTTGTGGTGTGTGGGTGTTGTCTCTGGACTGAGATTGGAAAGTAAACATTTCACAGTACTAAGCTAAATAAGAGCATCACGTGTTTTGTTTCACCATTTACTCAACTCACTCACTGATTCACTAATTCTTCCACTTAATTATTCGCTCCTTCAGAAAATTGTGCACCTGTGACCTATTAGGAACTGAAGAATAAGAGCACAACAGCAGGCAGAAAACGATGACCCATGAGATTACAAACAGCGGCTCTCAAGCGGATCACATTAAACTCAGAGGACAGTTTTGAAGGCCGCGCAAGGTAGTATGGTGCTGAGAATCAGCATCTGAGTTAATGACATTATTTATTACCTCTTCTCTTCTGTTTTCATACTTGACCCTGATGTGTCATTTTAAAACAGAGGAGATGACATCCACAAGAAATCACAGCACATTCTCTCTTGATCCATTCACAGAATGAAGACTGAGCTTGATTGATGGTGTGATTTCACTGAAATCATTCACTGAATTTTTCTCCTTTCAACTTTTTTATCTTACCTATTTCTACTTTGGGTTTTCCAAAATTTAAATGCTAAAAATAAAAGGGCAATATGCATATTCATGGACTGATTCCTGCAATAATTTTATACTGAATGATTTAGGAGCTCATGATTATCGTAAGCACACAGAGGACATTACTGCTTCTCATCCACTATAGAACATAAATAATAGTTTTATAGCATATACCTTGGTAGTATTCAATGCCTAACAATAATAACTAATACTTGTTGGTTTGTATTATCAATTTGACACCCATTTTCCTGTTTAATCATCATATGTACACTATCAGAAATGATCCTCCTTTAAAACGTAGGAAAAGAATTTTTAGGATAATTTATGTATAAAAAACAAATTTTAAAAGCTCATGAAAACTGCCTCTTGTTGATTATTTTGCTGTGTTGCTTCTCTTCATTTAATTAAAACCATACGACAGCCATATACTGCTGTGAAGGGCAGAGATTCTAGTTTGCCAGAGCACGTCTATCCTTTGATGTTTGTTTGATCGAAGGAGAACTGAACAGTCTCAAAACCACAAACTCAGCTTTTAAGGGAAAATGTTAACAGTCTGTCTAGATATATCAAATTCCTGGGTCTATTTAATGTTTTGGAGCCTGGAAATAAGTTAGAAATTGAGAAACTTAAGACTTGTTTTAGGGTGAAAGGTGACAATAGAATGTATTACATCAGTAATGCCATCTAGGAACCAGATGCCCTTGAATTCTTCCCTGCTCTGCAAGCCCAGAGGGGCAATAGAGTGATTTTCAATAACGTGGCAAAATAAAGGACTCAATTCTCCCCTGCATCTTGGGAATAAGGGTTTCTTAGACACAAAGAAACAAATCTCTCCCATTTTGATTCCCTTCTTATATTCCAGAATTGAATCTTTCCAAAATTAGATCCAAAAAAAAAAACAAAACTCTGTGTTTCTAACCAAGGAGAAAAACCCAGTCTTCTGTATTCTATGTATCCTTTTAAAAGGTAGTGCTGATATTTTAAGTCTCAAATGTTAGGTTTTTAAGAAAGATGGTATTGAGATAAATTCTATACAATTAAAGTATTTACCTTTAGAAGTAAAACCAGCGAATCGTCTTTTTCAAAACATGTAGAAGATGAACATTAAAGAGAAAGGTCAATTTGCAACACATATTCTAAAGTTAAAGGGTTTATGCCAACAATATCAATGGCATAATTTCACTAATTATTTTACACTGTCGGGCCATTAAGAAAATTGCTTTCTGATCAGACATCATTTTGTTTTTACATAACCTATATAATTTTTGTAATCATTACTGTCTTTATATTACATATGAAGAAGTGACACTTGTAGTAATAGAGTTAGAATTTAACTCTGTTGACTCTGCATCTGTCTCCAACACCCAGGAAGTTAAACATTACTCAGTAACAGGTGTATGTGTTGTATCTGTGTCTGTGTGTGCAGTATGGTTTCATCAAATGACTTCATCAAATTTTATTTATGTAGGTATATACATTTTCATATATAAGATTTGGTATTTAATTTACATACGGATACATATAAATTATATATGCACATAATGTAATATATATTATATATGTACACACATACCCTGTAAACTAGAGTACTCCAACTTGGGAATTTATAATTAGCAAAACATGAATGAAAGTGGTAGTGAGATTCTATCTTGCACGTATCACATTGCCAAAAATTATGTGGTTCGACAAACTTTTATACCAAGCTTTTGAGACAATGTATACCAAGAATTAAAATAATATATAAATTAATATCAATTTATATACCTTGCTAGTAGGAGTGTAAACTGGTAAGTTTATTCTGGAAACAAAATTGACATTATCTTGTAAAGTGCACATACCTCACACGAGTATATATGTGGAAAATACTCTTGTATCTGTGCAACAGAATATACATGGAAGAATGTGGATAGTAGCACTGTTGAGAATTAGGGAAAAAATTTTAGTCAAGTTAAATATTCACTGAACAAAAGATAGTTAATCAGGCATCCTATATTTACACAAGGAAATATACAGCAGTACAATAAAATTAAACATAATCCGAGTGTGACATGAAAAGATTTCTGTGAGACAACGTTAGAAAAATAGCAAATCACAAAAACTACATTGAGGATAACTTATTTAAAATTTTGCAGTAACTTTAAATAAAATTAATACTTGGTGTAGGTAAATACATGACACAAACACTCACATACAAATTTGTCAAACTTGTCACCTCAGAGATGAAGTTGGGAGAACTGACTTCCTAGTTGGAGGAATGAATACATCTTATTGGTAAGTTTAATTTATGGAATGTATGATTTGTCTTGCTTATTATATTGGTAAGATAAATATATAAGAAATAAACGATACAAAGTTAATGATAATTTGAGGACAAAGCATGACAATGCTTAGTGAAATGTGAATCATGATGAGTCTTGCCCTTCTTATGAAAATGGAAAAGAAACAGCGTAAGTGCTGGTAGAGAAATCTCCCAGTTGCTTGGGACTGGTTTCATTCTGGATGAACAGGTGGTGTCTGTGAGATGTAACGACAACCATCCTTATGGGTAGATGACCAGTGCCCTATGAGCAATAAGAGCTTTATTCTCCGCACACACACAGCTTTCCCCTTCTCTAATTTGAGGTTCCCTAAATATCCTGATACATGAAACGTGTATCTCAGACCATTCTAGGTCAGTTCACAAGAAGCAAATTCTGAGATGAAGGAAATTGACTTGTGAGTCATCTTAGGAGAAACAACTCATAGAGAATGAGCAAAGCAAGGTTTGACAGAGCAGCAGTTAAAGTGCCACGTAATTTGTGACGAGGACAGCTTGCCCAGAGCTATACAGGCTGGTGGGGTTTCTGAAATTTTCTAATTAGATGCAAAGGCCTTTGTATCCCTCTATGGACAGGTGCTGACTTCTCAGGGAAAGGGGTTGCAACCTTGGGTGAGGTCGCTGCTAATGAGAAAAGAGAGCTTTTGAAGAGAGGCTCAGCTAAGAACTGTCAGCAATGGAAGCTCACGGCGGTTGGGGATGAGAGTCTGAATCTGGAAAGGTGGCTCTGAGCTCACAGCAGCTTCCACACCACAGCCCCACTGAGTTTCAGTTGTGCGTAGAGACCCTGTCTCATCTATGTTCCCTTTCTCACAGTGCAGAATGCTGAAATGGTCAGAGTGACTAACCAAAGAACGGCTGGTTACTGTATTAGTCATTACAATTGTGTGCTCTCTGATTTTTAATATTAAATAATAGACTACATCATCGTAACTGCATCACAACTCTTAAAGTTCACTAAACGTATCTTTCTGATTTACCATGCTGGAAACTAAGTTCCTAAATGATTAAGTTATTTGCATGTTATTAAAAAAAATGGACGATGACAGAACTACAACATTCCTCAGGTGGCGCCTGTGGCTCAAAGGAGTAGGGCACCAGCCGCATATGCCGGAGGTGGCGGGTTCAAACCCAGCCCCAGCCAAAAACAGCAAACAAGCAAACAAACAAAAATTCCTCAAGGCCATTTATATGATCTTTTATAACATTTAATAAAATTAAATAACTTAGATTTTAAAAAGGCAAGGAGGGATTTACCAGGAACTTTAGAGAAATAAATAGCAAAGTACCACCCATAAAATGAGTGACAGACAATTCAGCATTAGGAACCAGCTAACCTTCTTGCTGCCCAGTAGAATGTAGTCTCCCAGAAGAAGATTTATAAGATCACGTTCAAAGATAGCATACCAGGCTCAGCACTAGTGGCTCAACGGGCTGAGGCGCCAGCCACGTACACCTGAGCTGGCGGGTTCGAATCCAGCCCGGGCCCGCCAAACAACAATGACGGCTGCAACCAAAAGATGGCCAGGCGTTGTGGCGGGCGCCTGTAGTCCCAGCTACTTGGGAGGTGGAGGCAGGAGACTCGCTTGAGCCCAGGAATTGGAGGTTGCTGTGAGCTG
>CAUYRH010146066.1:0-12464 GCA_963574655.1 Perodicticus potto | reverse complement strand
CCAAACAACAATGACGGCTGCAACCAAAAAATGGCCAGGCGTTGTGGCAGGTGCCTGTAGTCCCAGCTACTTGGGAGGTGGAGGCAGGAGACTCACTTGAACCCAGGAATTGGAGGTTGCTGTGAGCTATGATGCAACGGCACTCTATCCAGGGTGACAGCTTAAGGCTCTGTCTCAAAAAAAAAAAAAAAAAAAAGTAGCATTCACGGCTGGGCACGGTGGCTCATGCCTGTAATCCTAAGTCTCAGAGAGGCCGAGGTGGGTGGATTGCTTGAGCTCATGAGTTCGAGATCAGCCTGAGCAAAAGTGAGACCCCATCTCTAATAAAAATAGAAAAACGGAGGCAAGAAGATTGCTCGAACCCAAGAGTTGGAGGTTGCTGTGAGCTATGATGATACGGCACTCTACCCAGGGTGACAGCTTGAGACTCCGTCTCAAAAAAAAAAAAATAGCCAGGCTTTGTGGTGGGCGCCTGTAGTCTCTGCTACTCAGGAGGCTGAGGCAAGAGGATCACTGAAGCCCAAGAGTTTGAGGTTACTGTGAGCTGTGACACCAAGGTACTCTAACGAGGATGCAACAAAGTAAGACTGTCTCAAAAAAAGAAAAAGTAGCATTCAGATCTAATACTATGTGTCTTAGTTGAATTTTCGTATGGACTATTGTGTCAACATATGGTGTTAAAAAAAAGTTATTGACTAAGATGTTGGTGAAAGCTTCCTCACATAAGAATATCAGGCTGTGGAATTCAAAATGCCAGAGATGTAAATGCCCTCGCCTGCATTATCACCATCCCCCAGCATGGCACATTTCAAGATATCAAGGGGTGGGAGTCAGGGAGGAGGTATAATTAGGCTGAACCAAGCCTATTGTGCTGCAATGGAACACGGACACCAAGCAGCCTTAGGGAATGTTAGTGCCTCAAGAACATTGGGTAATGATGTCTCTTTTCCTCAAAATAACATACCAGAAATATGAAACCTATACTGTTTTTTCTCCTTTTTGTTTTTCACCTCCCCTCCCCAATTTAACCATGGTGCTTACTGCATCCCTTCAAAACTGACTTTTATCTTACATTTGTTTCTTAACAGTTGCGAGAAACAATCAAAGCTGGCAAAGGTGTGACTTCAGCTATTGACCTGTGTCGTTACCATGGAAACAAGGCACTGGAGGCCCTGGAGAGCTTTCCTCCCTCGGAGGCCAGATCTGCTTTAGAAAACATTGTGTTTGCTGTGACCAGATTTTCATGACACCAAATTAAAAAGACACTATTGTTAGTTAGCTGCAAAACCTAGGGAAAGGTGATCGAGAAAGGTTTCATGATGAAATATCTAAATGTGTTAATCACTTTGAAAACATATACATTTTTCCTTCTTTTTATCACTTTGCTAAATGAATACTGCCTTCTTTTTGGAACTGCTGCAAACAAAATTAGAAGAAAAAAAGGTCAAGCGGTTTTCACTTGTCACGCCAGAAGCACACTTGAGGCTGCAGTAGCAGAAATAATTAATGAGATGCGCTCCTGTGACCTCAGCAAATGGACAGGAAATAAGTCCTTATTGATTGGACCGAGCCAGGGATGGCGCCAGGGCGGTGGCCTGTGGTTTTCCTTCTAGAAAGGACAGAGCAAGCTAGAAGCTGCAGGTGTCAAGAGAAACACTATCCATACCAACCGGTGAGGACTGTCAGATCAAAAACGAGTGACTAATTTGTCATAACAGAAAGTAGCTTGAGGAATTAAGAAAACTATGCTTTGTTTGTCATCTTGCAATTATGTCACGGTATTTATTGATACAATGTGAATGTGCTTTGTGCTTCATGGTTTGTGTAAGTTTTTTTTGGAAACGATACTAAAAAGTTGCCAAATATTTGAAGTAGAAGATTAAGATGTTGTTGAATGTTAAACTGGTTATATTAGGGATTGTCTGCTTTTCTTTCTTAGAGATCAAATATTTTTTCAAATACATTTCATTTTTTTAATGAAAATGAACTTTTTTATACTAGTTTATAATACTGTGGTTTAAAAAATTAATTTCTTTAATTTTTACAAGTTTCAGAAATATAATTGTCATACTGGGGAATTCATTAATGAGAGTTTTCTTTTAACCTTAGAATGTCAAATTTTGGTCTTGAGCTGCAGACATCCAATTACAGAAAGAATATAAGCAATCTCACAGGCCTGCTGTTGGACACTGTCTCTGTGTGGTTTGTAGGAGATGATTTTTGTGGTCTGCACGCATGCAATGAGCACACCGTTGACAAGAAGACTGAGTTTACATAAATGATCTAGAGTGAAACTCAGCTACCTTTGTTCCTTATGTGGTGTAATTACAGCCCTATCTGGAGACAGCGAGCACAGCAAACAGATTTTATTACCTAGCTCACTCCAACACTGAGTGAAGTTATTTTAGTTAAATTCCGCTCCCCAAAAGTTACAAAGCCATTTTTTCAGAGCCCAACATGTGGCACGTGATGAAGTGAAATGTCAAACTATGAGGACAGGGTATTGTGAAATTTTTAAATGTACTTTAAATATTGTAATCGTACAGTTTGTGCCACTACAACTTAAAGTCTATAGATGTCAATTCAGAAAACACTTCACTCTTTTATTCGAAATGTCTTTTCTCACTGAAATTGGCTTAATTAGTAACTTTGGCTAAGATGCTTTAGATCAGACTGAGTTTTAATCATTAACCTCCCCGAAGGAGGAGCCACACTTTGTGCTCCTGTATGCCCTTTGGCTGCAGAACTGCAGGAAGCTGTAGGCTTCATTAAGCAGGTGGCTGGGGACAGCAGGGCACAGACGGGATCCTAGGGCTCCTCCCATTCTGGGTTAACATCTGGTTTGCTGTGTAACCTTGCACAAGTCACTTCCCTCTAGCCTCAATTTCCTTATCTCAAGTGAGATTAAACAACATAATGTATGAAATCCCTTCCAGGTTTGTTTTATTTTCTAAAAGTCTGCCATTCCGGGCCATCTAAATAGGAAAGCTGCCCTGTGAGATTCAGAGAGGAGGGGAGACCAAACCCACAGAGAGATGTAGGGAATGCAGCGAACCTAAGGGCGAGCTTCTTGCTGAGCTGCCTCCCAGGTGACCTAAAGCATCGAGGCTGCCCTTCATGTGACATGTAGCCCTGGACTCTTTTGGTTTTTTGTTTGTTTGCTTTTTTTTTTTTTTTTTTTCTTTTGCAGTTTTTGGCCAGGGCTGGGTTTGAACCCACCACCTCCGGCATATGGGGCTGGCGCCTTACTCCTTTGAGCCACAGGTGCTGCCCGCTTTTTTTTTTTTTTGAGACAGAGTCTCACTATGTCACCCTGGGTCAAGTGCCATGGCATCACAGCAACCTCAAACTTTTGGGCTTAAGCGATTCTCTTGGCTTAGCCTCCCAAGTAGCTGGGGCTATAGGCACCCGCCACAACGCCTGGCTATTTTTCGGTTGTAGTTGTTGTTGTTGTTTGGCAGGCCCAGGCTGAGTTCGAACCCTCCAGGTCAGGTGTATGTGGCTGGCACCCTAACCACTGAGCTACAGGTGCCAAGCCTGAACTCTTCTGTTTTAACGCCCACATCTCTGGGTCCTTTCCTCCCTTTCATCTTCATTCCATATCCTGACTCCTGGCTCCTGGATCCCTGGAGCAGCAGCCTCACCTTCCCTGCTCAGTGACAGAGCTCTGCCTCACCCACAGAGAGCCTGGCCTCTCTCCTCAGGTCATACATAACAGAGCTCTTACTTCCCTCAGCACCTTGGCAAGCTTTTATAAAAACGTGCATGTTGGCCCATTCACTCTGAAGTATGAAATGGCCTTTCTTCCTGCCCCTTCTTCAGGGATATTTATTTATTAGCTCATATTTATTATAATTTCAGACAGTCTCTAAGGAGAAATTCCATTCTTTGATCCCAGCCCTCAGCCACCTGCCTGAGTGTGGCTAGTGAAGGTAATGAGCAGGTAGAGTTAATGGCTTTACAATGTCTCCCTGGCCCTCTCCACCTCTGCCCACTTGTTTCTTTCTTTCTTTTTTTTTTTTTTTTTTTTTTTTTTTGTGACAGAGCCTCACTATGTCGCCCTCAGTAGAGTGCTGTGGCATCACAGCTCAGAGGAATGCCAAACTCTTGAGCTTAAATGATTCTCTTGCCTCAGCCTCCTAGGTAGTTGGGTCTATAAGTGCCCACCACAATGCCCAGCTATTTTTTGTTGCAGTTGTCATTGTTGTTTTGCTGGCCCTGCTGGGTTCAAACCTGCCACCCTCCGTGCATGTGGCCGGCGCCATAACCATTGTGCTATGGGCACCAAGCCAGCCTACTTGTTTCTTGCTAGAGAATTCATTCATTAGCTATTATCCTGCTTTCCTTCACCTACTTCCCCGAACTCGGCAGGAGACACCTCCAATTCTCACTAGCTTTGGGCCCATGAAGCCACCTGCACCCTCCTCCCTGTAAGATTTTTGGTTTTTTGTTTGTTTGTTTTTGAGACAGAGTCTCACTACATTGCCCTGAGTAGAGTGCTATGACATCATAGCTCACAGCAACCTCAAACTCTGGAGCTTAAGCAATCCTCTTGCCTCAGCCTCCCAAGTAGCTGGGACTACAGGCGCCCACCATAACACCCAGCCAGACTTTCTGTTTTTAAAATCGATAGGGTTTCATTCTTGCTCAGGCTGATCTTGAACTCCTGAGCTCATGGAATCCACCTGCCTTAGCCTCTCAGAGTAGTAGCATAACAGGGGTGAGCCCCTGCACCCTATACTCATTATCTTTATTTTCCCTCAAGGTCACTAATCATAAATAGTAAATGGCTCAGAAATCAACATCTAATTGATATTGTTCTTATGTCAGAAAACAACTTTTTCTAAGTTGGGAAATTTAAAAGAAGAGGATTTAGAGGGGCAAGAAACTGCCTTGTAGTTTCCTGGGATACAGAATTAGAATGTATAGAAAGGAATGGATTGGACTGCGTAGGGCACTGGCCCCATATACCAAGGGTGTCAGGTTCAAACCCGGCCTCGGCCGAACTGCAAAACAGAAAAATAGCCGGGCATTGTGGCGGGCGACTGTAGTCCCAGCTACTTGGGAGGCTGAGACAAGAGAATCACCTAAGCCCAGGAGTAAGAGGTTGCTGTGAGCTGTGTGACGCCACAGCACTCTACCAAGGGCGGTAAAGTGGGACTCTTTCTCTACAAAAAAAAAAAAGAATCCTGTTAGGTGGTTTTAGCCAGAATTCCCTTCACCCCGGATGTTTCCTCTTAGTCATTTTCCACTCCTGATCCCTACAGTGCTCCTTGGAGATACACACACATACAGTGCTAGCCCACTTGCCTGTGCTTCAGCCCAGGCTCTCTCCCCTGAGACCCTGTGGTTCCTGTACTTATCTTAGTGGTGCTGAATAGTCTTCTTCCCTGTGTCTAACAAGTATCATTGAATCACTTTCTCACTTAATATCAACAGTCAGCCAAGTGTTTGTTATTTAAAACCATTAAGTTTTGGACCTATTCTTACATAGCGATAAATAACTAATACAAGTCTTTATCCTAAAACCCATAGGAATTCGCTGAAAGTTTTTCAACAAGTACTAATGAAGACAGGATGAATTTGCTGCCATGTAAACAGATGAGTAGTACAGCCAAAGAGTCAACAGACGATGTGGACACCCAGAAGAAGGAGGAACATATTCTACTGAGGAAGAATATCAGGAATGTTTTATTTATTTATTTATTTATTTATTTTTGAGACAGAGTCTCACTGTGTCACCTTTGTGCTGTGGCATCACAGCTTACAACAACCTCAAACTGTTGGGTTTAAGTGATTCTCTGGCCTCAGCCTCCCAAGTAGCTGGGACTACAGGCGCCCGTCACAACGCCCAACTATTTTTTTTGTTGTTGTTGCCATTGTTGTTTTAGATGGCCCAGGCTAATACCCACCAGCCTCAGTGTATGTGGCCAGCGCCACCCTACCCACTGAGCTACAGGCACCGCCTAGGAATGTTTTATTTATAAAGATTTTTTTTAAGTCATATTAATCTAAGAAAAAAATTATTATTTTTTTTTTTTTTGAAACAGTCTCACTCTATCACCCCCAGTAGACTGCCCTGGCGTCATAGCTCACAGCAACCTCCAACTCCTGGACTTAAGCAATTCTCTTGCCTCAGCCTCCCAAGTAACTGGAACTACAGACGCCCGCCACAACACCTGGCTAGTTTTAGAGACAGGGTCTTTCTCTTGAGCAGGCTGGTCTCGAACCTGTGAGCTCAGGCATTCCAACCACCTTGGCCTCTCAAGTGCAGGGATTACAGGCATGAGCCACCCTGCCGGCCAAGAAAAAATTATTTGGTTCACAAATAAAATGTTCAGTGTTTGGCTTCAACATGGCTGGATCCAGGTGTGCTCCCTCTCTTGGCCCTCTTATGTCATATGTCAGCTTCATTTACAGACAGGCTCTCTCTAGCAACTCTAGGCTTCCATAGTCACAGCCCAAGCGCCTCAGAGTTAGTTTCCCATTAGTTCAGTGAAAGACCTACAAGGGCTCCCATTGGCCATGCTTTGTTCACATGCTCATCACTGACCCAATCACAATGGCCTGGAGGATAGAATATTCTCATTAGCCACACCCACCAGGGCACACACCCACCAAGAATATCAAGGAGTATTATTGGCTTCATCCAAATCCTTATGGACTAGGGGTAGGGGAGGAACAGGACGTCAAAGAAAAACTGAAGGGCTGTTTGTTACCAGAGAGATGAAATGAGTTTAGATGTCCAGTGCAAGGTGGCCAGAAAGGGTCCTTTCTTTTTTTCTTTTTTTGAGACAGAGTCTTACTATGTTGCCCTTGGTAGAGTGCTGTGGCGTCACAGCTCACAGCAACCTCAAACTCCAGGGCTTAAGCAATTCTTTTGTCTCAACCTCCCAAGTAGCTGGGACTACAGGCGCCCACCTCAACGCCCAGCTATTTTTTTGTTGCAGTTGTTGTTTAGCAGGCCCGGGCCGGGCTTGAACCTGGCAGCCTCAGTGTATGTGGCTGGAGCCTTACTCACTGAGATATGGGTAACAAAGTATGCCCTGCTATTTTTTAAGAGACAGGGTCTCGCTCTTACTCAGGGTGGTGTCAAACTTAAGAGCTTAACCAATCTACCGCCTCTGCCTCCCAGAGAGGCCAGTTCTTTTTTTTTTTTTTTTTTTTTGAGACGGAGCCTCAAACTATTGCCCTGGGTAGAATGCCGTGGCATCACAGCTCACAGCAACCTCCAACTCCTGGGCACAAGTGATTCTCCTGCCTCCTCCTCCTGAGTAGCTGGGACCACAGGTGCCCGCCACAACGCCTGGCTATTTTTTGGTTGCAGCCGTCATTGTTTGGCGGGCCAAGGCTGGATTCCAACCCACCAGCTCAGATATATGTGGCTGGCGCCTTAGCCACTTGAGCCACAGGTGCCGAGCTGAGAAGCCAGTTCTTAAAGCCCCTTTTGTATCAGACTGAGGAGCTGAGGGTGCCAGTGGGTGGTGGGGAAAGAGTAGTTGAAGCTGAAGAGTGACTTGCTTAGATCCATATTTTACAGAAGTCACTGGAGAGCTGATGAGGAAATTGGTGATATAGAGACTGTTAGGTGCTTCTCTAATACTCAGTAACCCTTCTTCCAGAGCCTGGTTTTGTTAGGGGAGTCAATGTGTTCAGCAGAATGAATATACTTCCCAGCCTCCTTTGCAGTTAGGGGAGGCCATGTGTCACAGTCTGGCCAAGGAGATGAAATCAGGATTTGCTGGGTACAAACTCAACTCTTCGTAATTTCTTCCTCCTGTCTGAGCACAAATGTGATTGCAGGAGCTGAAACCACCATCTTGCAACCATGAGAGAAAAGTCTAGAGAATTAGAGTCCTCAACCCTGACTTCAGGCCCACCCTAACCCACCTCCAGATGTGGGGCTAAATGAGAGGTGAATAAACTCCTCTTAAGCCCTTGTCATTTAGGTTTTCTTTCTTTTTTCTTTTTTTTTTTTTTTGTTAGGTTTTCTATTATTCATACTCAAACAAAATCCTTCATGGTCCTGGGGGGCATCAGGCAAAGTAGAGCAGGGTACAAGCCCCTCTGGGGTTTGTTTCCTGCTTCCCTTCAGACCATCAACGCTGTAACCCTTTATGCCCAGCCCTGCTACTTTCCAGCTGCCCTGCCCTCCTCCAAACAAATGTGCACGTCAACACAGTGAGTGTGAGGTTTGTACACCCAAGACTAGAGAGAGCAGAGTCTGGCAAACCATGATATCCTGCAGATAGCTCCTGTCCCAGCTAGCCAGGACACATGTCTATAGTATCTGGGACCAGTGAATGAGGGGACTGAAGGGATCCTAACACTCTGAGAAGCACTAGGATCAGCCCAGATAACACCTCTGACCCCTCCTAGCCCATTCTCCTCTATCCATAACGGTCTGAGGAACCTTCTTAGAGCCCTCCCTGGCTGTCAACATCACCCCCAGGCTTTCTACTTCCACAAAAAAAATGCCCTAGGCAACCTGAAACTCAAGGCTCTGTTGTCTTCAGAGTATAAATTGGACATAGATGTGCCCCAGAACCAAGAATAGATGGGAAATTAGGAGATAACAGGGCCAGGACTGGGGGAGGAGTAGCCTTCATAGTCCCTTCCTCTCAGTCACAGGAGTGTATTGTTCATGCTTTGGGGTGGGTCCTAGGCCCATAGGTGCTAATATTCATATCAGTTTCTCTTTACTGACATGGGCTGTGCACCAGGCATTGACATTGTGCTTTACATATATCATCACACTGAATCGTCAGAAGTATTATTCCCATTTCACAGAAGATGAAACTGAGGCTTGAAGATTAAGTGACTTGTCTAACATTATGAAACCAGTTAGTTTTCAAACCCAGATCTGCCTGATTCTGACACTCAGCCTCCTTTAACAACTCAGTTGCTGTTAGTGCCACCTCCATTTTTTTTTTTTTTTTTTTTTAGAGACAGAGTTTCTCTTTGTTGCCCTTGGTAGAGTGCTATCTATGGCTTCACAGCTCACAGCAACCTCCAGCTCCTGAGCTTAGGCCATTCTCTTGTCTCAGCCTCCCGAGTAACTGAGACTACAGGCGCCCGCCACAACGCCCGGCTATTTTTTTTGTTGCAGTTCGGCCAGGGCCGGGTTTGAACCCGCCACCCTTTGTATATGGGGCCGGCACCCTACTCACTGAGCCACAGGCACCCTCCACCTCCATTTTGAACAGCCAAGCCAATCCTCCCTAGAGACCGTGGGAGAAACCAGAGTAGAAAAAGTTTGGAGGGCAGCGCCTGTGGCTCATCAAGTAGGGTGCGGGCCCCATATACCAAAGGTGGCAGGTTCAAACCCAGCCTCAGCAGAACTGCAAAAACAGATAAATAGGCGGGCGTTGTGGCAAGCACCTGTAGCCCCAGCTACGCGGGAGGCTGAGGCAAGAGAATCGCCTAAACCCAGGAGTTGGAGGTTGCTGTGAGCTGTGTGACGCCACGGCACTCTACCGAGGGCGATAAAGTGAGACTCTGCAAAAAAAAAAAAAGTTTTCTTTTTTCTCTCTACAAAAAAAAAGTTTAGAAAAAAATAGTAAATTAATAACGATTGTCAATTTTAAGCAGCAGCTGTATGGTATCGCCCTGTGCAATTTGTCTATATTTTAAAACTTTCTCAAAATAAAATTGTTAAAAAGACAAAAAAATGAAGGAAAGAAGAAAAAAAAAACAGAATGGGTCAGAGGATGGGCCCAGAGGTAGAGCCAGGCCCAAGCTAGCGTGGGGCCTGGGCAGGGGCCGGCTGGCTTAGCAGCAGCCCTTCCACACAAGAGCTCCAGTGTTCCCTGGGCCCGGCTGCCATCCAAGAGCAACATCGTTGGCACCAGGCAAGTCTGCCCTCTCCCCTCACAACTCTGCTCAAAGTCAGGTGGGGGGGTGGGGCCTGGCCTCAGGAGATCCTGCTGGCGCTCTTAGGAGCAGAGTTTGCAAACCCTTGCCAAAGGCCTGGTACCTCATGGGTGTCCCATTAGTACTGACCAAAAGGAGAGGCCCAGCAGGTCCCAGCATCAGCCCCCACACCTCCCTCCCCTATATGCTCACCTTGGGTGAATCTCTACATTCTCTGGCTGCAATTAAGGATGAAAGCAGAAAGTGTCTAATATGGTAGCAAAAGTGATCCAGCTCAGTGGAGAGTCATCCTGAGCCCTCCCTCTTTGCCCCAAAAGACAAGGGCTTGAGTTCTGTCATTCACTTTCTAGATGACCTTAGGATAGTCATTCCATCTCCCTGAGCTTGTTTCCTCACCTACAGACCAGAGCTAAATACCCCTTATGCCATTTGGCTTGGTAGAAGAATCAAAGGATATCATGCATGTGCAACCCCTAGCATGGGACTTGGCATGTAGTAGGAACTCAGCTAAGGGAAGGACTTCTTCCCTACTTCTTGTTCAGGTGAAACTCATTCCTATCTGTTAATTGATTCATTTCCCCCAACACTTCTGGGAAGAAAAAAGCAGGAATGTGCCCATTTTCTGGATGGAGAAACTGAGGCAGAGGTAGGCTAACGGCAAGATCTTGAGTTGACAAGCTCTCACTCAGCTCTGCTAAGCAAGAGGAAGTATGTATGTGCACGCTCATGTGTGTATGTGTGTTTGTAGGTGTGTTCAAATGTTGTCTTTGAGAAAGAGACCACAGATGTGACTAGCAAAAGATTATACATTAGCAAGAGAGTAAGACAGTAAGAGAGGTAACTCTCACTGAGAGTGCCCCTCACTGACTTTCTCAGCAGGTCTCCTGTCACTGTTTACTTATCTGCTTCTCCCCACTACAATGTCAGCAGCTCCTTGAAGGATAGAGGTAAGGTCCAATTCACTGCTTTGTCCTGGGATTTAGAACAGTGCATGCCATATAATGCACCTTCAATAAATACATGTCAACTGGGCACGGTGGCTCATGCCTGTAATCCCAGCACTGTGGGAGGCTGAGGAGGGAGGATTGGTTGAGCTCAGGAGTTCAAGGCTTGCCTGAGTGAGAGTGAGACCCTGACTCATAAAACAAATTGAAAAACCCAGCCAGGCGCTTTGGCAAGCGCCTGTAATCCCAGTGGCTTCAGAGGCCGAGGCAGCAGGATGCCCACAGCCTGAGTCAGGTTGCAGTGAGCTACGACTCCCATTGCACTCTGCTCAGGGCATAGGGTGGGACTCGGTCTCAAATAAATAAATAAATAAATAAAATAAATACTTGTCAAATGAATGAGTGAATGAATGAATGACTTTGTGGGAAAGCATCAGCCTGTGTTGAGGGTCATTGTCAAAGACTGTGCATGTGGGAGGGGGAGCAGACAAAGGATGTGGGGAACATACCTTGGGGTTTTGGAGGATTGCCAGTCTGAGGGATTTTGGCATCTCTGGGAGACAAGAGGGTTGCAAGACCTGGGCTATGAAAGCCTTTAGTTTGCCTTTGGCTCAGGGAAAGGCAGGAAATGCCCTGGAAGCTGAATGAAAACCACGTGGGATCTAGCTTCTGCTGGCTGCTTACCCTGCCTGCCCAACAACCACATTCACTAAGGGGAGCCAGCAGAGGGCCAGAAGTGGGGAGATGAGCCTCTTCAGGAATCAGGCATGCCTGGCTCTGAGCAGGCAGCTTTCTGGGCAAGCTTCATATTTCTTGGGAGCTCCAGTTTGGCAGGACCCTGGAGAAGGGACAGATTCTTTTTTTCTTTTTTTTTTTTGAGACAGAGTCTCACTCTGTCACCAGGAGTACAGTGCCATGGCCTCAGCCGAACTCACAAGAACCTCAAACTCCTGGGCTCAAGCAATCCTCCTGCCTCAGCCTCCCAAGTAGCTGAGATTCCAGGTGCCCACCACCTGGTCCTGCTAATTTTTCTATTTTTAGTAGGGATAGGGGTCTTGTTTCTTGTTTTGCTCAGGCTGGTCTCAAACTCCTGACCTCAAGGGATCCTCCTGCTTCAGCTTCCCAGAGCTCTAGGATTACAGGCCACCCTGCCAGCCAGGTGACGAACCTTTTTAAAAAGTAATCAACTATTTTTTATTTGTCTCTGGGAGAAAGCCATTCTTTTGTCTGAGAAGGAAAAGAAAAATTTTTTAAAAATTGCTTTAATAGGCCTTTAAGTTATGTAAAGAAATGCCACCAACCCTTTGAGAGGGAGAGTGGAAAGAGGTAGACTTTCCAGCATAACATTGGGAAAGGAAGTTGCTTGTTAGGTCAAGCTCTCCACATGCCTGAGGGGACAACCAGGAGCTGAGCCTGAGAACCAAGCTGAAGAGTTTCCTTTCTTCTCAAGGAGCCTCAAACTAGGGGGCTTGAAATGCAGGTCAGAAGTGGGAGAGGTTTAGAGATTAATTGGCTCCTACTTTGGCCACAGTGTAGACGCTTAGGAGAGAAGTGCTTACAGATAGGGAGACCTGACCCAGGTAGGGAACAGAGCTGTCTGGGGGCACCTACTGTGTGCCAGATACTTGAGACATACCAGTGAAGTCT
>CAUYRH010146064.1:0-27885 GCA_963574655.1 Perodicticus potto | reverse complement strand
GAGGAGATGGGGAAAGACCGGGAGAGGAACAGAGAGATCTTTTCTCTCCCCACTTGAATTCTCTCCCTCTACCAGGAGCTTTAGTGTTTTCTGTATTCTTTTCTGTAAATAAATTCTGTCTTACCACTGAGGGGTGGGGGTGGGGGAAATAATGTAATGAAGAACAATAAAATACATGTATTCAAATAAAAAAGTGTGAATTGGGGTCTATAACAAGAATTTATTATTAATTATACTAATTTAATAAGCATATTATATATATAAAAGGAAATGCCCAATTTTTAAAGGTATATGTGGATGCACGAAGGAGTATAATCATATAATATCTGGTATTTGCTTTAAAATATCATTTTAAAATTATCTTTAAAAGTTGCTTCCAATGAAGTACAGGGTAGAATATTGGCTACTAGCGGCTGGGAAGGGTAGGAGGAAGAAGCGGGAAAGTGAGAGGTTGGCTAATGAATACCAGATCACACCCAGAAAGGAGGAGCAGTCCTAGTGCTCTACAGAACGATGGGATCCACAGAACATAGTTAACCACAAAGTAGAACATATTGTGAAATAAATTGAAAAGGATATTTGAATGTTTCCAACACAAGGTACTATAATGGTAAATGTTTGAGGTGATAGATTTGCCTATTGCCCTGATTCAATCATTACAGGCTGTATACATCTATCAAAATATCACACTGTAACCCATACATAGGTACAATAGTACTTGCCAATTAAAAACAATAATTAAAAATACTCAGGGTGGTGCCTGTGGCTCAACAGAGTAGGGCACCGGCCCCAGATACTAGAGGTGGTAGGTTCAAACCCAGCCCCGGCCAAAAACTGCAAAAACAACAACAACAAAAATGCTCGATGAAATGTTAATTTGGTACGTGAATCAAATGTAAAAAAAGCTTTGAAGTAATTGTATTCAAAATTGTGAAATAAAATTAGAGTAAGAATGATGGGCACATAGGGCTCATTACACTATTTACTCTACTCTGACTTTTTTCTAAAACAAAGTTTAAAAAATGTGCTTCACTGTGATCTTTATAAAGGCCCCACAACTATTCTCAGGTAGATATAATATTCACGTATATTTGGGACTAGAGAAAGCAATTTAACTTTTACTGAATGTGGGATAAGTAGCACAAAAGACAGAAATATTGTCTCCAATTTCAGGGCAGTTTAGACAATTTGATAGATTTACATGCCTTGGGAATCAACCATTCTTTCAGTACTGGTTCACATATCTATTGTAAATTCGAATCAGAGAGAAAGCAAGAGAGACAGAGGAGAAGAGGGAATTCTGCTGTTATTCACTGAAAAAGACGTTGAAGCCCCAGGGAAGGGATTCACCGAACCCCATGGAGACCCCGTAAGGGCCAGCCTGAAAACCATCTTGCCCTTCTTCCTATTCCTGCCACTCCAGCATAAATTGATTTGTTTTCAAGTTAAACATATGACTTTTAAACACGCATATTGTTTCATGGCATTCAATTAAGTGAACCCCTGACAACAAAACCCTCTTAAGAATCTTACTCCTCTTAGGAATAAAATCCAGATAAAAATAGCATCTCTTCAAACTATAGAGAAGACAGTAGCCACATAACCATTGACTAGGGGCTTTACGGTACATCAGGAATTACAGTAACTGATCGCCTCGCTGCACCACTTCACACCCCCCACACACCTACACTAAGACCAGTCCTATGTTCCAGGTAAGAACCATGAGGCTTAGACGATGGCGTGGCCTTCCCAAACTCTCACCATTAGTGAACAGGGAAGGATGTCGGGGCGTACAGGGTCACAGCCAGCACCCTAGAACACGTGGGACAAGATGAGCACTGGGACAATGACAAGAGCCACCTGGCCGTGCTACCTTGTCAAAGCTTGTTACATTTTCTGTTTCCTTTTTTTAAATTCTTAAACAAATTTCTGTATTTAAGCTTGTTGCTGAATCACGTTTTTCACGGTAACTGCTGGTTGCTTTCGTTGGTTATACTGGTTGCACTTGTACACGATCATTCTGCATCTATTCCTTTCTGCATGACGTTTCTGTCTTAAACCTTGTCCTCAACTCCTAGGCACTGCACAGACTGACCTCCCAGCACCCTTTCTAAAGCTACACAGCTCTCTAGGCTCTCTATTAGGTTTACTCAGCCAAAGCCAGCTAGAAACCACTTCTTTTCTAGTGTGATGATACACTGATGTAGAAGCTACTTTTCAGGATAAAATATCTACACTTTTAAAAGTGCCTCGTGCATCTGAAAGCCTGATGTGTCTACAACTTGCATAGGCTTTAATTAGTTATATTTGGAAGAACTGGAGGATATATTTTAATTAGATACCTTTAAAAATATTTCTTATTACCACCTTGCATTCACATATAAGTCCTCTGGTACTGTATTTATAACTTGCCTAAAAGTCAGAGAACTGAGAAATAAACTTCCAGAGCAATAAAATGGTAAATAAAGTGAAATGCTAAACTTTACTTCTTTTTTTTTTTTTGCAGTTGTTTTTGGCCGGGGCTGGGTTTGAACCCTCCACCTCTGGCATATGGGGCCAGCAACCTACTCCTTTGCGCCCCAGGCACCAAGAATTTGAGTGAAGAGTATATGAGCATCTATGTACTACTTTCCCAACCCCCCCATGGAGCTGTAATTCTTTCAAAATTAAAAAGTGGTAAAAACTGCTTTATTTGGTAGAAAAATTATAAAGTTAAGGGTAAAGAAATTCAAGTCAGGAAAACTGAGTTCACATTTCAGTTTTATATAACTCAGTGTAAATAACTGAAAAATACCAAGAGTGGGATTCCTGAAAAAAAATGAGATAAGAGCACAGTATTGTGATACTATGTTCTTTAAAAATTAAGAAATCAAAAGAGTAGAAGTTTCTGAGGTAAGAAATATACAAGTGAAAAGTTAGTGGTAAATTCTTATTATGTGAAAATTTGAACTGTTTCTCAATGAACCTTATAAGAGTTATTCTTATATAATTGAAAATTCAATTTTTAAAAAATTATTTGTACAAGAAGGGTGTGTGTATGTGTATGTTTAGGGCAGAGAAGTAACTGATAGAAAAAAACTAGAACTGGGCAGCGCCTGTGGCTCAAGGGAGAAGGTCACCGGCTCTATACACTGGAGGTGGTGGGTTCCAACCCGGCCCCGGCCAAAAAAGTGGGAATAAAACCCTAGAACTGAGTGGCAGATAAACAAAATGTTCTGGATGTGAGTCAGTTTCTCCAGAGAAGAGACCAACTCAGAATTCCCTGGCGATGGCAGCTTTATCTCCATTTAAAATGCACAAGCTAGTTTCATCCTATCCCCTGCTTTAAAAATATTTGGAAAAAAACTAACAACAAAAACACAAAGCACACACTTTGTTTATTTCAGGAGGTTTTTTTTTCTTAAAAACAAGTAAAAAGGGCTTGTTAGTCTAGTGTTAAGAGAATGATGAAGTCTTCAGAAACTTTTTTCTTTGATGTTTTCCAATTAAATACTTATACCTGCTTAATCTTTTAACGGTAGAGAGAGGGCCTGATCAATGCAGCAAGGGTACTTTAAGGATAGAGGAAATTCTGATGTTAAACCACCATCCTTTGAGGGTGGAAATGTCTCATACGTAATTAATTGGGATATGTTTGCTATAGCTAGAACATCTAAAGGGTAGCTGATGAATGTACCACATTGTAACCTTTCGTTGGAGCAACTAAAAGAAAGGACTTTCCAGTATGAGAAGGTCATGAGAAAATGCACAGAAAAACAAATAAATGACTCTTTTGTAGCAGTGAGGAGTTTTGCCTTTGAACTGGCCGCCTAGTTAAGATCTCATCTCTACACCTGATCAGCATTTTGTCCTGGACAAGTTGTGCCACTTCTCCAAGACTCAACATGCCAGAAAATGCAGATAATGGTAGTTCCCGTACCCCTGAGTTTTGTGAGTATTAAATGAACTAATCTATGTAAGGTACTTAGCAGAAGATGCAGTACATAGTGAGTACTCAACCATTATTAATCTGCTTTTTAATGATGTATTTCCTGTATTGGGTACCAATTGTCTGTAGCTATTGTGTCCGTATGTTGAGATGTTAACCCCTTTATGCTCTGAATACAACAATTCAGTTGCCTATTTCCCCAAATTCCCTGGCTTAGAAAAAGACTCCTATCCCTCTTCAGCCTCAGGCTTATGGAAAATCAGGTGCCCAGCAGCCCCACCTCACCTGGGGGGATCTGTACCGCACACCTCTTGTTTATGCTTCAAATGGTGCTGGAATGTCTGCTGATTGCTGGGCCCTGGACTCGGTGATAGGAACCGCAAGACAAGTTAAATAGATTTAATAAAATTATTAAAAAAAAAAAAAGAAAGAAGCCCTTCTGTCTTGGAGCTCAAAGTCTAGCAGGGGGGACAGATATTAGTATTCTCAGTTAAAATACTCACAGGCAGTTAATGTGTACGAGGCGTTGTTCTGGCACAGTATCGGCATTAACTCATTTCACTGCGGCGGCATCCTACTGAGTTGTTACTATTATCCTCATCTCCGACTTCAGATGGGGGACTGACCAGCTCTTCTGTTTATCAACAAACTGATGTTGTTGGTAAGTGGAAAAAACTGGGCAGTCTGTGCTCTGAAACTCTATAAAACCCCATTTTAAATGAGATGGAAATTAAATTACCTCACAAAGGTACGTGAGTATAATATGGCCTGTGTTCTATTGCAGGAAAAGTGTTACGTACTTTACCGTTGATAAGCAGCCACACTGTGATTTGAATATCATTTTGATTTTCAAGGTGATTTTACATTCAGTTTGTGTTATATTCGTGTAGACGGGATGTAGACAGGACAGATTTTTATGTTCTTGGTTCATGCAAAGAAATCATATCAGAATGCATTTATGAATGACAACACAGACAGGAACACTGGACTTCTGTCTTCTGACTTGAAACCTACGGTCCATCCACTGCAGACTTTATTTAGTAGTGTCTTTAATTTCCAGGTGTTACTTTTGTTATGCCAGTACTACAGTTGTTAAATGCAAAAGAAGTGATGAGCGTACCTGAAGATCGATCTTCCTGAGGAAAGCAACTGTGCGGTAGAGAAGGGACAGGCCATTCGCCTTGTGAAGGACCCCCCGGGGGACAGGGCAGCCTGGGAGACACGTGCCGTCTTGCCCTCATATCCATCCCCAACATAAAGATGAGAAAGTAGGAAAAGTCTTCACAACCACTTTGTAAGGGAAGCTGATTGATAATCAAAACAAGGGGAAGGAAAGAAGAATGAAAAAGAAAGAAAGAAGGAAGGAAAAGAGGGAGAGAGCAAGGGAGGGGCAGAAGGAAAGACTTTAAAAAGAAAAGAAAGCTATCCTGCCTGTACTTCAGCTGCTCACCTTGCATTCAAAACATACTAAGCACTTGACTTCAAAAGCACACGAAGCAGGTGGCGTGACAAGAAGTGCCATAAAAATGTCTCCTCTGCGTGAATATGCAAGAGCCCCCAGGCAGCTGTCCCACCACGTCGGGTACAGACCTTCCCCCTCCAATATTTATTAAAGTTGACATTAACTTGTATTCTTGCAACGTTTTCAGAATTATCTGTTTAGGTACACGTCGAGAATCTTTAGAAAGCACATGTGTTTTTCATGAACGAAATGGGTGCCAAACACTACTTTCATGCAATATAGCTCAAGAAGAATAATTGAGCAAATTCTTTGTGCTAGATGGTAAAAGTAAAAAAGAAAGGTATTTTTACTCTCTTGGAGTTTCAGGGTTAAAAAATAACCAAACCCACATAATTCACTGCAATATGATAAGAATTAGGGGTGCAGAGGAGAAATCTCTTCAGAGCACCTTGCTTGTCTAGAGGTTACAGGTAGTGGGAGGGAGAAGAGAAGGTGGTCTTGAAAAACCATGGCAGAGAAAGTTGGACTTATATGTGCAAGATGAGGGGACAAGATTCCCAAATGAGGAGGGGATTTGGGGGAGAAGAATGTTGGGATGTCCCAGAGCTCTGGGCCTGGCAATAGCAGGTGCAGGGCTGAGAGCAAAGTTCAGAGTGGGAATATCGAAAAAGGGTCAAGGTCTGGAAAGAGAAACCTGTGTCGTGCTGGAAATCCTTAGTAGGCTTATGTAGGAAATAGGATGGATAATTTACGCTTGAAAATGAAACAGCAAGTATTTAAAAAAAAAACACATTCTGATATTACTAAAGTTAACATCTAAGAGGTAAGGGACCATTATTGAGGTTAAGAAAAACGTGTCAGTAAAGAGCTTCCAGCTGCTCAGTGCCAGAAACCCTGCCTCGTGTCAGATTAAACAAAAGAAAATGGTCTTATTAACTGGAAGTTTGACGGGCCGGGAGTGTGACTAGTGCCCCAGAGCTCCTCCGCTTGGCTGTGCCTCTTGGTCCCCGGCTCTGTCTGGAGACTGGCTTCCCTTCTGTTGCAAGCAGCAGGAGACAGCCTGCATCCACCTTCCTGCTCAGAGGGAGAGGGGAAACCTCCCCCACAACCCGAGAATAGAACCTGCATCCTCGGAGCTAATTATGTCACATGCCACCTTGAGACTGGTAAGTCTTCAGAATAGTGCTCTGTGAGAAATGTCTCATGCTTAAATTCCTGGCCAACGTGGTACCAGGAATGGAATCACCACCACTGACTCAGACAAACGGGAACCCACCCCGGCACCCAGCTAAGATGAGAGCTTCTGCAGCCACATGAACTTCAAGAGCTACAGAAGACATCAGACTTCTGTCACAAATGGGGAATGTAGACGCTGGGTTGGCAGCAGAGGGAGCCCAGAGAAGTCTGTAACCAACACACCCCACACACACAGTATGCAGTCCCCAGTTATTGGATAATTATTGATATAATACAATGTACACATGAATATGTGTGCAATGCAATTACATTATTTATTTTGTAGAATGAGTGTAGTCACATTTGCATGGTCTAACTATAGTTAGTTACAGACTGTATATATGTGGGTACAAATATATGTATAGTCCACAATTACTGGTTAGTTATTTATTTAACATAATAGATAACCATCCATAGATAATTTGAATGTCTGAATTTTTTCATCTTTCTGAAAGTGATGTGTTTTCAGGCTAGTGAGGTAACGTAACAGCTCTTTCCCGCTTATTCACAAAAGGTCACAGAAGGGAAATTCCTATAGATTTCAATATTCATATAAGCAGCTGGTAACAAAGAGGTAAGGTCTGCATTCACTATAAATTGCAAAATAAACTGCAAAATGAATTGTCACTGCTTGAACTTGTATCATGCAGTGCAATTAGCCAGCAGGAAGAAGAATTCTTATCCATGCCAATCCAAGGCAGTTTCCCCCAGGGCCAGCACGATGACATTCAACCCCCATAAATGCAGCCAACATATTTCTAGATATATTTTATTTTATTTATTTATTTTTTTGGCCGGGGCTGGGTTTGAACCCACCACCTCCGGCATATGGGGCCGGTGCCCTACTTCTTTGAGCCACAGTCACTGCCCATGCTTTGAGTTTTTTTTTTTTTTTTTTTTTTTTGAGACAGAGACGCAAGCTGTCGCCCTGGGTAGAGTGCTATGGCATCACAGGTCACAGCAAACTCCAACTCCTAGGCTCAAGCGAGTTTCCTGCCTCCGCCTCTCAAGTAGTCCCCACCCGGGACTACAGGTGCCCACCACAACGCCTGGCCATCTAGATGTATTTTAGATGAGGATGAGTTCATGGAAAGGAAAAAGAGAGCAAAAATAACAAAAACATTCCTTGCGAAACCCCACGTAAGACCTAATGTACATTTCCTTTTAATGTGATATGGAAGGCAGCATTTTAATTAAGATCAAGATAAATCGATAATTTTATCTAAATGTGGCCCGAAGGCTGTAGATTTGAAATATCAAGTTTGGGGAATCTGTTAGAATTTTATAAATTTAAGACTTACAATATTTATTTTGTCTGTGAATATAGATTTAAAAAAATGTTGGTGTAGTGTCTGTCTAGAAATTCATTTAGATATAAGGATTTCTTTTATTGAGCAAATCCACCTGCTTTGGGAACAATGAATCTTGCTGAGGAAAGAATCACTTATTCAGCCTTGCATCATCTAAATTAACAGCTAACCATATGTTTGGATAAAATTGCAAGTAGTGGAAAACATAACAGTTCATTTAATCCATGCTCTGCCTTTAGCTTGGAGCACCTTCTGTGTGGCCAAACCAAAGATCTCCAAGATTTTCCTTGAATAGGATAACCAGTAACATAAAATTGACTCTGCTAATACTTGGTCAGCATTTCTCATTTATGAAACATGAATCCCTCAACCAGGATTGTTCCCATTGTTCTAGTACTAAACTAAGTCAGTAGTTCTTAACCATTTTTGTGCCACAAACCTCTTTGGAAATCTGAAGAAGCACCCTCTTAGAATATAAATTTTAAATATAAAATACAAAAATATAATTTTTATTATATCCCTAAAAATTATATGCTATTATAATTTTTTTTGAGTTAAAGTCTCACTATGTCACCCCCAGTAGAGTGCTGTGGTGTCACAGCTCACAGCAGCCTCAAACTCTTGGGCTTAAGCAATTCTCTTCCCTCAGCCTCCCAAGTAGCTGGGACTTACAGGCACCTGCCAGAACACCTGGCTTCTTCGAGAGACCAGGGTCTCACTCATGCTCAGGCTGGTCTCGAACTCCTGAGCTCAGTCAAACTACCAGCCTCAGCCTTCCAGAGAGTTAGTATAATCCTACAGGCATGAGCCACCACACCCAGACTGTAATTCTTTGTCAAAAAGTCTCTAAATAAGACATAGCAACTTGTTCAATAATTACTGCAGTAATCGAGTTACATTAGAAGTGATATTTCTGGACCTCTGCAATAATTATGACATGATATGAAAAATCTATGATTTCGCTTGGTCACACAGAGATAATGCTATGCCACTCTGATATGTTTGCCCACATTTATATTTAAAGGATGCTAAATTTCAGCTGCAGGTTATGAGTATAAAGACATCATTTTCTACCCAAATGTACAGACTCTTCTGGTTTAAACATCCCTGAAGCACATCATGGTGAAGAAGGGCTGGCGTGGATGTTTAGAATATTCTAAGGACTATATCAGTGAGGGTAAGAACATGCATCAAAAAATGCTGCTGTGATTATTTGCTCACAAAAATAACCTTAACACATTAATCCAAGTGGATAAAACATTAACTTAAAAATGAAAACAGATAACATATAAAGTACAGATATATTTCTTCATTTATTAATAAAATCTAAGCTCTATTAAATACTCATTATCAGCCATGAATTATTCTTATTATTCTAGGAAATTCCACATTAATATGTTTTCTCCATACTTTCCAGAATGATGATGTGCTAAAATATTTGCTAGGGAAAAATTTGTATATAATATGAATTGCATGATGCGTATGACAAACTTCAATCTCTGTATTGACAAATAATTCAGGCAAAGTCATATTTTCAATAAACCCCAAAAGCAAAAGGTCAAGCAGGAAACAGGCAATTTATATGGACTGACTGTTCAAAAAGAAAACAGGCAAACACCCAAAAAACATAGAGAAAGATACTAAACTTTGAAAAAATATTCATATATAGATAATAAATTAGTACCAACCACTTAACAATTGCCAGGTATTCTTTGTGATTTGTGGAGAAAATACAATTCCTGTGCACTTCAGGAGAGAAAGTAAATTGACACCAACATCTCAGAGAACAATTGCTAATAGATAACTACATTTAAAGTGCACATTAATCTTTGATGAGCAATTCCAGTCTTAGGAATTTAAATTATGAATATATCTTTAAAAGATTCCAAGACCTGTAAGCAAGAGAATCCACAGAGCGTTGCTTGTAAAAGTATAAAGAAATAAGCAACAAGAGTGAAACAGATTTTAGAAAATTATATACCTCATGATAGCTTAATATGGAATATCACAAAAGTTTTTGAAAGGATGAGACAGAATATTATGGAAAGGGTTTGAAACTACATCAGTAGGAGAGAAAGCCAATAAACAGTGTGTTTGGTACCAGACATTCTCTAGGTGAAAATGGTCACATAGGTGTGTCTATTATTCTTGTGTTAGAAAAAAATATCTGAAAAGCAGACAACATTGTTTTCCCTTGGCTAGATGGGTACAGGTGTGTGCATGCAGACATGTGTGCTTTGGAGGTGACAGTGCGTCCCTGTACAGGTACATTGTGAGGAGGAAGCTTTCTCATTTGAGAGTCCCACTGTGTGCTTGTATTACTTTCACTTGCAAACAGTCACGTCATCATCTATACTATAATATTTTTGGACATGTTTTACCACTCCCACATATTTTCCTATAAAAAATAAAATTAAATCTATTTTTAAAAGGTGGGAAAAAATACAGAGTGACTCATCAGTCCTTGGAAAGCACAACGGTAAGTGCGTGGGCAGGAAATCAGTGTAAGTGGTCAGCACACTTGAATTTACTTCTTTTTTCTTTTAACACTTTTTATTGTTTGGGATTCATTGAGAGTACAAAGAATTAGGTTACACTGATTGCATTTATTAGGGAAAGTCCCTCTCAAAATTGTGTCCTGCCCCCAAGAGGTGTGCTATACACCATGACCCCCACCCCCCTCCCACCTCCCCTCTCCTGGTCCCCTCATTCCCCTGCCCCCCACCTTGAATTACATCATCTGTTTCCTTCATATTAGAATTGAGTACATTGGATTCTTGCTTCTCCATTCTTGTGATAATTTACTAACAAGAATGTGTTTCACCTCCATCCAGGTTAATACAAAAAATGTGAAGTCTCCATCTTTTATAATGGCTGAATAGTATTCCAAGGTATACATATACCACAACTCCTTAATCCATTCCTGGGTTGATGGGCAATTAGGCTGTTTCCACATTTTGATGGTTGTAAATTGAGCTGCAATAAACAGTCTAGTGCAAATGCCCTTATCATAAAAGGATTTATTTTCTTCTGGGTAGGTGCCTAGTAATGGGATTGCAGAATCAAATGGGAAGCCTAATTTGAGTTATTTGAGGATTCTCTTTACTTCCTTCCAAAAAGGTTGTATTAGTTTGCAGACCCACCAGCAGTGTAAGAGTGTTATATTTTCTCTACATCCACACCAGCACGTGCAGCTTGAAGACTTTGTGATGTGGGCCATTCTCACTAGGGTTAGGTGATATCTCAGGGTGGTTTTGATTTGCATTTCTCTGATGATTAGGGAAAATGAGCATTTTTTTCACATGTTTGTTAGCCATTCGTCTGTCTTCTTTAGAGAAGTTTCTGTTCATGTCTCTTGCCCAGTTATATATGGGATTGTTGGCTCTTTTTTTGTTGATAAAGTTGATTTCTCTGTAGATCCTACTTATCAAGCTTTTGTCCAATTCATAATAAGGAAATATCTTTTCCCATTCTGAAGACGGTCTATTTGCTTTGGTTGTTGTCTCCTTAGCTGTACAGAGGTATTCAGTTTAGTTAAGTCCCAAAGATTGCCATATTTTTGTGGCTCATTTTATGAATATTTTAAAAGCATATATTTGCAGGAAAAATATATAAAATGAAATGTATTTTTCAGAGGTTCTGAAAAAATCAATCATCCATTTCCATGGGTTTGCATAACCTCAGAGACACTGCTAAATAAAGACTGCCCTGTATCAGATTAGGCATGTGTTTTCTATACTTAGATTACACTTTCCTCATAGGGCTTGCATCTCTAGAAGTTAGAAGACCGTTGCACATGGTGCCTATGTGGTTGTGTCTGTGCTTGCCTGCACTCCAGTGCAAATGCAGAAGGGCTGAGATGAGGATTCTTCATGTCTTATTAGTGATTAAAAACAAATCTAGTATTTTCAATACAAAAACATAAGAAAAAGAAAAATAGAAGAAATTCCTATTTCCAAGGAAATTTCAGAATCCGGGTAAAAAACAAATAACAGTGAGTTTTCCTGCTCACCAATACTATTTAAATTATATTTTCAGTATTTATACATATATCCCTACCTATCTAATTTATCTTTCAATTTTGTGTTAAAAAATGAGTCATAATTCAAGTAATTGAAAAGTGTGCCAAAATTTTCAGATATTTTCAAAGTAGGTAATGAGTAACAAAATGATCTGTTTCTCTTCATTGCTCTCTTCTTTCTGGTGGAGCTTCTAGAAAAGATGGGCTAATGATACCTCGCTGATTATCTGCAAACATCTGGAGAGAAATAGTCATATGTTTGAGAATTGAATATCAAAATTATGCCAAGCAACATGACGGCTCTACAGATTTACACCATTTCCAAGTAAAAAGAGTGTAGCAGATGTCCTTATTTGGGGAAATCATTCATACCTGAACAATGAACATCAATAATGTTTTTCCACATTAATTCAGATTACTTCATACATTAGCTCACAATCTTGTGGGCTGAATCTCAATGAGAGACTGATCTAAAAGTAATGATAAATGATGCTAAATTAAAGCAAGATTTAGATATCTAGGAATAGTTGGCGGTGATGCTGATTTACATATGATGAAAAGCATGAGCATGATAATTTGTATGGATCTTGCTGAATCTTAGAATGTTTTCCTACATAAAACACATAAAAAGAAAGGAAAGCAGTTTACATTTTTGTTTCTTTCCCTATATTTTAACAGACAAGAATTCATCATAATTATTTAAAATCTCTTTAATACTAATGTATCAATGTGTATTGAACAGGGCAAAACTCCAAACTATTATGTTCATTTTATCAACCTTTAAGCAGGACCAGCTTCACAAAAGGTTAGTGGAATGAGTACCATTAGCATTTCTCAATTCGAATGCAGTTGCATTTTTATTTATGTTATGTTACCTCAGCTGATCCTCACACAAGCAAAGATGGGATGACATTATTTTCCTTCTTGTACCTGAGAAAACCATCATTGGCTGTGTTAAGCACCTACAGTGAGGGGAAGAGCAGAAATCCAAGGCCCTATTCTTCATCCTAAATCTCCACTCTCATTACAAAACCCACTGTCTCCCAAGAGCATAGTCAACAAAGATCTTTGGATGTAAATCTTAGGTCAACTAAGAAAGGGCTGGGCACCAAAGTCTCCCTTGAGTCTGCCCATGTGGTGCTTTATGTTTTCAACATAGTCCTGCAGGCCTAACTTGATTCTACCTCAGTCCCAAACAGGAAGCCAAACACGGAACCCCAGCTGTGGGTAGAACATTAAATAGACTAATAAAAAGAATAAAAAGAAAATCTTATGTCTCTAGACTGCTGTATACTTTCCAAAGTGCCTGCACATGGGTGGCTGGGCTGCACATTTGCAGCACCACCATGAAGAGGGCAGACAGGTGACATTATCTGGGCTGGAGAATCTCACAGCCCATTGGAGGAGGTAACACCTGGATCAGGCCCAGCTTTAAACTATTATACATTTTGTTTTACCCAAAATGGTGCTCCTGCTTTCTTTTTATCCATGTCTTTATCCTTGATTGCTCATGTCCTCATTACTTTACACTGAGTTGGAACAAACTTTGTTCCAATGAACAAAGTGTTCATTTGCCCATGTCGCACTTTGGAGATTTGAACACGGAGAGCTGAAAGGGCTGGGACAGAGCTTGGGCATTCACCAGACACACTCCAAGGCTGTTTTGAACCGAACATAATTTCTACCACTCTGTGGAATTTACCTGTTTCACCTTTCATGAATGATCTGTGAATGAATCCCTTCCCCGAGCCCGCTGCGAGCTCAGCAGTGTACCAGGTGTGGGAGGCGGCATCATAGAAGCCCTGAAACTATCACTGTGACTTCAGTTTGAATCCTCTTCACTTTCACTGTTGCTGATTCATATGAATAAAATTTATTTTATTAATAGGAGCACATATTTATAAATTGGGGATATTTTAGAAAATATGGTCATAGTGATATTATTTCTAATTTTAATTATGTAAAAAGTTAAGTAGTTTTAAAAGTACCCCCAAATAAAAAACTCATGCTAACAAGAATTCATTTTCAGTAGGTCATATATCACTACCAACCCAATTATTTACAAACAGGTCAAAGATGCTATTTGCAGTAGGAGATACTTTTATTAAAATTAAGTCCATGTGATTAAGCTGCTACTTCATTTTGTAGTATAAGCTCAAAATAAGTTTTTAGATTTTTATAGGCTTCCTGCAAGAATTTGTTTTATGAATTTATAATGAAAAATAGTTGTATTAAATTTACATTAACTTGGTCCTTTTCAGTATTGCAAAAACGTGCAAACTGCATTTTAATAGGGGGTACTTAAAACTTGGAGTTAGGAGCCTTATGTTTTTAAGTATAGATATTTTAGCTCATTTCAGCTGTGATTGTTCTGACTTAGTTTGAGTCTTTGCTTCCTGACTCAGGTCCCTAAAGTGAGGTCTATAGTTTCCTGGTTCAGCTGATTACCAGACATTTGAACGAAGAAAGCTATCCAGCTAAGCATGGAAGGAGTATTTTCCCCTCTGCTCACCTATCTTGAAAAATAAAAATGATTTGCCTCTAGATTATTCCACCTCACTTCACATTGTCTCTTCTCCTTCCCTTTACAGATCGAAAATAATTTTAGAAGAGTATAAATTAGGTTTAAAAAGTTGAAATTCAAAGTAAGGTATTTCAACAGGCAACCCACGTGCAAAAGCAGATTAAACATTACCGGCCTTTACGTCTTAATCCACGCGGCTTCTGCTGCCCTGGTGCACAGACGGCGGTGCTGAGGCTGCACGTTCAGCTCCACCGACTCTGCACAGGTGACAGCTCGTCTGTCCACCCCCTTCCTGGCTCTTAGCTGTGAACCCAACTCCTTCCTGGAAGCTGCTGTCCAGTGGAGTCGGATCCCACCTTGCGCAGGACCCGAGGCTGGTCCAGTCTTGCTGTGCCCTCCTTCCTCGGCCTCTTCCTCTGCCCCATGGAGTCTCCTGTCCTCGGCTCCCTCATTTCCTGCCCGTCCTTCCTGGCACACCTTCTGGGCCTCACCTCAGACCCTGCTCCGCCTGCACCAGCCTGCGGGTCGCTGCTCACTACAGCATCCCGCACTGACACCCCAGCTGCGGGTCCCCCGCGCACTGGGCACCTGTCACGCTCTCCTCTGATAGCCACCCCTGAACGTCTCTGACGTCGCTGCGAATCCTTCACCCCCACGAGTCCTGCCTGGGTCTTTCCTCCCCTGCGCCCTGTGTGACCCTGCTCTTGACCTTGGAGCGGGTCATGTTCCACCCCTAATCTTTATTCCCTCTCCTAGACAACCGTTTCCCACTTATCCTTGAAAATATCATTTTCTCAGGGAGCACAGAGAGGAAGACCCCACCAGTGAGGACCCACACTGTTCCCAAACTCTGGGGGAGTCAGTCACCCCGAGACCAGCCTCACCCCAGCATCTTAGTTCCTGGGCCTTCTCGGCTCTCTCCTTGAGGGCTGGACACTCGTGTCCGGTTGTGCCCCTGTGCACCACCAGCCTGTTTCCTACCACTCTCCTGATCTAGAGAACTGTCCCGCCTCACCTTTCTCCTCCCACAGCTTTTCCTCAGGTGTGTGGGGGATGGATCCCCACAACCTTTCCAGGGATTACACTGAGAAGAGCTGACACAGACACGGAAAGAGACTCAAACTCAGTTATCTCAGAGGAAGTTACCGGTGGGAGCCCAGGAGAGGTGTTCACTATTGCTAGTGGGGTCAGCAAGGGTGGCCTCCATCCACTCTCCCAGTGGTGTCTTTATTCAACCCAAAACCACAACTCACATTGTCAACGTAAAACGTAGTTAATTTTCATAATTCAAAGCCAGGTGCCCCAAGCAATCATTAACAATCAAAACAAAAATAGGGGAAACAAAAGAGGGAGAATCATGCAAACATATCATGTGATTACAACACACACTTTACAAATTGGGGTGTAAACTTTAACTTTCCTTACTTGCTTCAGTGATTCCCGTCTATACCTGGGCAGGACTCAGGTGATGCTAACCTTTAATTGCTAAGCATTCCGTTCTCAGCCTCAAGTCATCTGTGGGCACTCTGACACCTGGAGGGGCCCGTGGAGACTCCAGCCCAGCAGGACCTGCTGGGGTCACACACCCTGCAAACCACCAGGCAAGTGGGAGCCTTGAGTGTGATGTGTCTGCACACATGGGTTCTGAGGTCCTGGGCTCTGGTCAACAGGGCTCCCAGAAACGCCCAGCCTCAACTGCAGGACAAACCTGACTCCCACATACATGTGTGCCCTGAGTCATGGTCTCTCAGCTTTGTCTCTTCAGATTACGCTGTTTGTCTTCTAAAATGCTTTGTAATTCTATGATGGAAGCCAAATGTGATATGTTGAATGAAAGGGACTGAATTGAATAGGGTTTAGTGTGAGGTTTTAGGCTTACAAGGGTGTGTGTCAGGCTATATTTACTGTTTGTCATTGACAGAGGCTAAAATTTCATCCAGTGACTTTGTGTTTTCTCCTCCTGAGGGGTTTCCTTAAAGATTCCTTCTAAAATAGTCTCAGCCTTGCATTTCTTTTCTGCTATAATTCTCTATTATGGAAGAGCCTTGTTGATGGGTGGTAATGTGTAGAGGGAGAAAGAACATTCTAGGTTTCTACATTGAGATATCAGCCTTTTAATGGGCCTGAACTATAATCTTCTCAGCTTTCCCCCACATGAGGTGAGACAGGAAAGAATGGAAAGGATTGACTCCTCTCCTTCCCTGAAGGTGGTTAGACTCTAGTGAAACAGGTCATTAAATAGTTTTCCTAGAAGGCAGGCCTTTGTTAATGATTACAAAGTGTTCTGGGCATGTTACAAAATGACTACACTCCCCCCCCCCCCCACACACACACACATACACATACTTCCTACTGGAAGTAGAAGTTATTTTTCTCTGACTTTTACCCCGAGGACCTGGCGAGGCTGCTCACTGTAGATGACCCACACCCAGAGGTCTTTATCATTCAATATAGTCCCTGTTTAGCCTCCAGCAATGGGTCAAGACCCTTTAAGTCAGCGGTTCTCAACCCGTTGATTGTAACAATGAAAATATATCATGGCATTAGGAAGGTTGAGAACCACTGCTTTAAGTGTTTTGGGTAGGCTCTGACTGTGTCTTTTTCTCTTCGTGATCTGTTGTTTTCAATAATCTGGTGGTTTTTCCTATGACCAAAATTCCCTGAGGGATGTGTGTGTGTGTGTGTGTGTGTGTGTGTGTATATATATATATATATATATATATATATATATTTTGCAGGTAGAGTCTCACTCCATCACCTTGGGTAGAGTACTGTGGTGGCATCACAGCTCACAGCAACCTCCAACTCCTGTGCTCAAGTGATTCTCTTGCCTCTGCCTCCCAAGTAGCTGGGACTACAGGCACCCACCACAACGCCCGGCTATTTTTTTTGGTTGCAGCTGTCATTGTTGTTTGGCGGGCCCAGGCTGGATTTGAACCTGCCAGCTCAGGTGTACATGGCTGGCGCCTTAGCCGCTTGAGCCACAGGCGCCAAGCCAGCAACCTCAAACTCTTGAGCTCAAGAGTTCCTCTTGCCTCAACCTGCCTAGTAGCTGGGACTACAGATGCCTGCCACAATGCCCAAATAGTTTTTCTATTTCATTTTTTTTCAGTAGAGATGGGGTCTCACTCTTGCTCAAGCTGGTCTTGAACTCCAAAGCTTAAGAAATCCATCCTGCTCAGTCTCCCAGAGTACTAGGACTATAGGCATGAACCACCACACCAGCCTACACAGATTTTTTTGATTTTCATTTTGTTCAGCTTTGAGGAGTATGTGTGAGCAAGGGAGTGACAACTTCCAAGCTATTAATGTTTCAGGTCAGAAACAAGAAGCCTAGAACAAAACTTTTTAAATTACATCTGGCTGATATTTAATTTTTGCCTTCTCACTACTACCAAACTGGAAAAGGTGGCTGACACACTGAAAATAAAGTGTGAAGTGCTGATTCTTAGTTTAAAGGCTTGGAAGACATTGGAGAGCATCAGAACCACCAGGGCTCTTTTCCTCAAGTGTCTACCACAGAGAAGGGACCAGAAGCCCTATAACTGAGTGAACAAGGTTCACCTGAGGTGCACAAGGATCCTTCCATTTCAACTGTGGTGGGAGACTTCCCAGAGATAAGAGGCCAGTCCTACACGCAACTTTCAAATATGAGAGTTTCTAAAGCAGGAGTACTCAGCCTTCATGCACCTTAGAGTTACCTGGAAACATTATAAAAGTCCTGATTCCCACACAATATTCAATTAACTTAAATCATCAGTTAAGACAGACTCTCTGGGATGTGAGGCCAAGGTCTCAGTGTAAGTTAAAACTTAACAGTCAGTCATGGATGGCAATCACGGTCTTAAAAATATCAAAGAGTCAAATTGAAATCTTGGTGATTATTCACCCAAGTTTAGACTTGATTTCTTACATGAGGGAGGTAGAGAGATTGACTTCTCAGCAGGGCATGCTGCCACATCATGGGGTCTCCAGGCAAATGGCCACAGAAGGACAATCTCGGGGGGTTCTTCAAAACCACAGAATATGAATGAATTCAGAGGCACCGGATAGGTTGGAGAGTCAACAGAGGGGAGGGATTAAACTCTTCAAATATGTAGCTAGATAGGAAATCTGGTTTACTGTCCCTGTATGAGTAGAACCAGCTGCTCCTTCCCCCTTTATTTAAATACATCCCCACTGTTTACCAACCCTCTGCCACTTACCTTCTCTATCGAGGCCTCCCGGGGAATTTGGGATTCTTTCAACCCTATCTTTTGCACATGCATCTTTGTTGGAAATCAATAAAAGCCTTCTGAAGAGGCCAGACTGGGGATGTATTTTCTTGGTCTTAGTACTCAGCCTGAGTTAATGTAATCCTTCCCCAGGCTTTCTCAGACATGGTGCTTTAAACTGGTGTGAGTCATTTATTTTCTGTGAAGTTTTCCCAACTGGCTTTCAAACTAGGTTGGAGTTCAAGTACAAAACACCCTGACACTTACATAGGTGCCAAAATGTGCACCTTTTCCACCATCTCCGGGGACACACCTGTGTTCAGGAGTGGAAACACAGACTCACAACTCCTCCCCTTTGGCACTTCCTCCTTGGTTTTGGATTTGTTTCTGGTGATGCACGTAGGGTCTGCGTCCTTCAACAATGGGGTACACTGCTGATCCCGGAGTTGGCCTGTGATGGTGAGAAGAAGTCAAAAAGCCGGATCATAGGATTATTAATGCAATGGCACACTATACAGAAGGATCTATTAAAAACAGGTGATTTGTTTTATTTTACATTTTATGGTTCTTCCCAAGACATTTTCAGATGCCCACCAGGGACTCTTGATTTTGAGAAGTATGTGACGTTTTTAAGGGGAGGTCATGTTCTCACATAGCCAACAAAATTTAAAGTGATAGTTGGGGAACATGAATATGAAGAGGAGTTAAATTATGACCTATGCAGGGATATCCCTGTCAACTTGGGAAGGCTGCAGTACTTGGCAGAATAAGAGTGATCGCAGAGAGGAGGTGAACACGAGGGGGAAAAAGCACCTGCTATTAGTAACTATGCTGATGACAGGATTTATTTCAACTTTTTGAAATTTGTAGTAGGTATTTTGACCAAATTGAATATCTGCCCTGGAGGTTAAGACAAAAGCCAGGAAAGGTGGATTAATCTTAATGTAAAGCATACTTGAACCCTCAATCACTCAGTTCCTGGGGTGAAGAGTAAACCCCAAATTGCCTGTGTCTGGTTGGGAGGTGAGCATTCCTCAGATGCACGGGAGGCCAGACACTAGTGCCACTGAGTGAGCTGATAATACAAAGGTCGCCTGGTCATCTTGTGCCTTGCTTAACACATACTCACATTTCTGAACAGAATGATGGCTATGGTCTCAGTTTTCTTTTAAAGTTCGTTCTCTTATTTTGGTTTTTAAAGTCTTACCAACTAGCATTTCAATATTTTATTTCAATTCTTCTGACTTCTAAAAATAAATCATGATGGAAATTAGTGCCCTCAGAATTGTCAGGATGACAGGCCAGTTCTATAGGGTCTCAGGGTCCTGCCTATATAATTTCAAAGGATACTGAAAATAAAGGAAAAGCTTTCCAAAATGCTTCCTCTAATGGGTGTCAGCTTTCATTAGCACTACAATCAAGGTCTCCATTGTCAACAAATCATCTATCTCTATGCAATTAATTACTTTTTTTTTAACCTCATTCCCCCACTCAGTATCTAAGGCAAATTCATGTCTCTGTTCTGTCTGCTAGTGGTTCACAAAATGTATTCATAAGTATTAAGCCAGAAAAAGGATTTCTGGATAATTACCTTGGTATGTTGTAGGTTAAACAAAGTTAAACTGAGCTATATATTGATGAGTCTGTTACAGCTTCTGAAAGGCTTGCTTACAAACCACCTAGAAAGTCACAATAGTAACTATTCCTCAAGGCCATTTCACCCTGGAATTTCAAAATTTGACAAATGTGAACATATTTTTAAAATCTTTCCTTCTCTCTTTATTTGTTGTGATGAACATCTCCTTTATGACGTATTTACAGCTGAACTAACTACCATCATTTACATTGGGAGGATGCATAAACACATGAGATAAACCCCTCCCGTCTTTGAAGGACAGTGCTCATTTACTTGTCAAGTTCTCAGCATCACCACTTGTATTCCAAACCCCCCGCTCTGCCAGTCTCTCTAGAAAGGGGTAATAATATGGTGCCAAGTTTTTCAACTGTCAGCATTTTTACCTCTCAGAGGAAGGCACTGGAAACCCTTAAGGAGGCAGCTGGTGAAGTTAGCAGGATTGAGGAAATTAAACGGAAAGAAATGTAGAATGAGAGAGCTTGAAGTGACTCAGAGTGCTGTGTGCTTCCCCAACTGATGCAGGGAACGTTTTTAGGAAATGTGAGAAAAACGTAATTCTCTGTCTCCTGTGTCTTTTCCCCAAGCACAATTATATATTGGATTAAAGGGAGAGCAGAGAGCAAAATTCCAGATCAAATAAGAGGGCTACACATCCACCCTGCTCTTAATAAACATAAAGGTGTGGAGAGGTGCAAGCACTCAGAAATAGGTGCCCAAGATCAAGGGTGGTGGGGGCAGGGCCCATGACCATGGCAATAGGTGCACAGGTCAGAGGTGGTGGGGACAGGGTCCAGGACCACAGCACCTGCTTCAGGACCCTCCCCCTCCACATGCTTCCACACAGACCAGCTCCCCACCTCTTTTCAACTCTTCTTTCCTGCAAGAGGAATTTCCCTGCAGTGGCCAGTTTATTCTGTTACTCTGGCAAACAGATGGGAATGGTTGTTCAACGTGTCTCCAATCTAATGTTTCTCAAGGACTAAATTACATCCAGAAAGGGGTTAAAGTACTTCCATATCAATGCAGAGTCCATTGTTCATAAAATCATTACTGATTGCTAATTACTTTTGTAATTAATAACTGATCTATGTTAATGAACAAACTTGAGTGTGTGTGTGTGTCTCTGTGTTAGATAAACTTCCCGGGATCTATGGACTACATGCAAAATGAACTTCTCACAAGGTGCTTAATGGAAGTTTAATAACACACCTAAAGTACTAGAGCAGTCATAAGTCTATTCAACCATTATGTAACTAACAAAATGCTACATTAATACATCTTATTTCTATACAAAATTATAAAGGATAGACTGTGCATTTTATAAGCAGTGGATTAACTTGGAACATTATTAAATGTGATTCGATACTCAATAATTTAGCAAATGAAAATGAGCTAAAAGAAGGTATAAGTTATGGGAGAAGTGTCTGGAGTCTCCAGAAATTATTGTAGATGTAATTAGAAAGGAAACTGTCCTCTTGGATTTTAGTGGTACGTGTAAAAATTTAATGAGACTAAAATGATGTCCGGCCATGGGGTTGGTTAAGTACAAGTTGAATATTCTTTATCTGAAATGCTCAGGACCAGAAGTGTCTCAAATTTGAATTTGGGGTTTATTGTCAGATTTTGAAATATTGCATAACATACTTACCCCATCAAACATCCCTAATCTGAAAATCTAAAATCTGAAATGTTTCAATCAGCATGTTCTTTGAGCATCAAGTCAGTTCTCAGAAAAGGTTTGAATTTTTTTAGCTATTTGGATTTCACATTTTCAGATCAAGGATATTCAACCTGTAATTTCATTCTCTAGCTATTGCTAGTTCCCTTTTAATGTTATATGTCAGATATTAAAACTCAGATTAAAATGTCTGTGATTTTTAAGATTTTGCATGCTAACTTGACTGGTGGTGAACATGGTGCCACTATCTCTCGCAAAGCAAGTTCCCTGCGGTTATTTACTGCTCCTCACCTTTGAGCCTTCATTCTGGCAGCCCTGTCTATCACACAGAACTGAGCTATGTTCTGACGAAAGTTCTGGGCATGAATCCACAGAGCCCCATGTCAGAAGGACCCCCAGCTGTTACACCCTCTATGGCCCTGGTCTTGATCGCCGCAGAAAGGAACCAGGTGGGATGCGGGGATTAGGAGTACAAACTTGCAGGAGGCGAGTTAACCTTGATTGCAAGGTAGCCCCGAGCAACCTCTGTAGTAGCCTTTTATTGAGACAGCACAAGACAGGTGAGAGGAGTATTAGACCATGACCACGTGTCTAAGAATTCTTCCTCCACAAAGAGCACATGTGGAAAAATTGCCAGCGGGTCCACCGCCCAGCTGCAAATCATCTTGCTCAGAGGTCGTCTGGTTCTTGGCATCCATTACACCCAGCCTCCTTTTAATCTCTGCTGTTCTCATATTGAAATCTGCTGTCATATTAAAAAGGGGCTTCTCATTTTCCTTGTGCTCTGGGATCTGATCTTGACTCTGCCATGTCCCACACTGCACCTGTGCGTCTCAGAGTCACACTGATGTAATACTGTCTAATAAAAGTCAACATGGGGAGCATTGCTTCACAATGACAGAGTATTTTTAAAACACTCTGCAAAGCAACATCTATCCTCAAATTTAGTAAGACTTCACATGTTTTAAAAACATATACCATGTTGTTAGCCATAAGATATATATTTGGGCTTGTCTTTATAAGACTAAAGTGATTTGTCCTTCTTGTGTGAAATCATCTCTATAATTTTCATTCGTTTTGGATTGGTTGCTTTCCTATGCACAAAAAAGCCTGGTCCCACAGTTTTTTCCCGTTTCTTCCTGGCCTAGTTTCCTGTAAGCTGAATGTGCGTCCATCAGTACATGAATGAATATAAACGCACACACACAGACTCACGTGCACAGGTGTTCAAGCATCTTATTGAATCACATTTGTAATCTGTGTGTGCGATGCTTGTGTCATGGAAAATAAGTGTCTTTGTCTTTATAACTTTTCTCATATGCAGGATTTACATTTTCCTTGTGCCCCCTATAGTAAAATTTAAAGGTAATATGAAGGGTGAGAAAGAATATATTTTGACAAATAACTAAGCTGCAACATAATAATGTGATACCTGAGTCTCCCGCTGTCAGATGCAATCATAAGTAAAAGACAGGATGAAGTGAGGGATTGCTTTCTAAGGAAATTAAGTTATGATCTTGGGAATATTTCAAAAGTGTGATTTGAAAGGGCATGCACATGGCGTAAGTGTTCTTCAGATTTCCGTGGATTCCTGAATGATCCTGGGTGAGATAAATCGTGGTGATGAGCTTGTCTTGGTCTAAAGTCACGCCCCACTGCTCATGTCAGGAAATAAACTCTTGAGCAGAGGGCCTTGCTCAGAGCCCGGAGCAGCTGAGGCAGGCTGCAGCTCAAAGCTGTTAAAGGTGACTCAATCTTTGGCTGTACCACCTAGGGCTCTCCGGAGCTAGAAGTAATGTTCCCATTTGTGTTTTGAGATTTTTCTGTGATAATTAAGACAGCAACTGGTACAACACTTTGAGGCACCTGCCCGTACAAATAGCTCCTGCTGTGATGACCGTGGAAGCCATGAGGTTTTATACATTTTCTCACTGGGCCAAATGTCAAGATGCAGAGAATCAAAGTTCTGAATTTCACTGAACTAAGATAGAAAAAAAAAAAAAACATGACATTTGCAGCTGAGAAATAGATACACAGGGAGTGAGCTGACAGTTTCAAGATGTGGAATCACTGTTTTCGTTGAGATGGTTTTAAAGATAGTTTGCACATTTGGTTAATAACTTCAGCCCTACTTCTTTCAAAGACTCTGAATTTAAATAACCTGTAGATTAAGATTCTTACTAAGTGGCATTTTGCATTTTGTTCTGTTCCATGCTATTTATGCAGTGGATATTTAACTTTTGAGAAACTTGCATTAATCAAGATTACATTATAGTTTTCATGCTATTACCACAATAGACATATGCTTAGATATTTTTGCTATTCAGAAAGTCTGGAATCAGTAAATAAAAATGAAATAATTAACAATGAATACCCACCACTTTCACTGTGTGTACGCAACATGGTCTTCCATTCAAGGCTTGACACAATTGTCTGCCATACAAGAAACGCAAGGCCCACCTCTTACATTGCATGGCAGTGGGGCTTTGTGGTGACCTCACATATGTTTTCACGGTAGAAAATTCATCTGGAAATAGCACAGCACCTTGATTTATACTAGGCCAGAGACAGACTTCTGAATTACACACTTTAAAAGGGTAATTTCAAAAGAAATTCTTATTTTGAGAATTCTTGCACTTTTGCAGTGCAAGAAGATAACTAACATGGTATTTATAATTGTAATGATTATGTATTTCTACTTCTGAATTTGAAGTAGCACTTTTATCAGTTGAATGCCTAGAAATTCAAATATGGAAAGGAAGGTAGGTATTAACACCAGAGTAAAGGGCTATAATTTTGACTGGTCATCACTGGCACTGGCTATGCTGTTTCCTGACCCTGGGTGTCCTAGTCTGCAAGCTTGCCATAATGAAATGCCACTAGCTAAGGGGCTTAAAAGAACAGACATTTATTTCCTCACAGTTTTAGAGGCTAAAAGCTTGAGATCAAGGTGTCAATTCTTTTCTTGGTTCATAGGTGATTGCTCTTTTGCCATATGTTCACATAGCTCAGAGAGAGAGAGAGAATGTGCTGTTTGGTGCCTTTCCTTAGGAGGACACTGATCCTACTGAATTGGGGCCCCATCCTCATGGCCTTATTTAATCTTTATTATTTCCTTACTGTCCTCATCTTCAAATATACCCATATTTGGAATTAGGGTTCTAGTGCAAGATTTTTGTGAGAACACAAACACGAAGTCCACAACACCAAGTCTCGTCATTGTATCTCTCAAAGCCTTTGCTGCCCAACTCTAACCAAGGGGCTGTGTAAGTCATCTGAGCTCTGGTGGCCTGTGAAAGGCCATGGAACCAGGGCAACTTTTAACTTTCAGAAAACCAGTTGGGAACTACAGATGAATAAAAACAAAAATAAGCTATACACTAAAACTGAATAAATGCATACAAACAAAGATAAATAATTACAACTCCTCTTCTATAATATCTGAAGGAAAATGAAGACAGTAAATGTTTTCACTTGTCTTACAAGAAGGTTTCTACACATTCTAGTTGTCACTCTGATGCTCTGGCTCCTCACTCCGTTGCTCAGGAAACTAGAAGACTTAACCTGCCCTCATTTATTTTAGGCAAAGTGGTAAGAAAGGGCACTCAAAATACAACCTCACCCCCAACCAGAGTGGCAATCATGTTAATACAGAATTCACATGGTTTGTTAAAAATATGTAAAGGTAACCCAATGTTTAAATATCTAAACACTTTTATGGTAGAATAATGTCACGTGTGACAGCATAAAACACCTGTGGTTCTTCTACCACACCATTTATGCCTTCTTAAAAACGTCATCTTCTACAAAATGATGGACTAATGGGTCTTATGGGGAAAAATGAGCTCTTCCTAAGGCTGTGGTAACTTCAAAACCAGAGCCCTAGAAAACCAGCAAGAGCTCTAACACACATGCCTGGCCTGTCTGCCAGCATTGCGGAGAGACGCCATCAGCAGAAATTTGCAGCTGCTCACAGTGGCAGAGCTTTGAGGATTTTATTTCTAATAGAACCCACTTCCATCAAAATTAAGGATACAACTCTGGAGTAACCCCTTCAGTTACAAAATATAGTTGTGTATTTTGACACAGAGGAGAAATTCCTTTGAAGCTTCCTCTGCCCTTGCACCCTTCTCAGATAGCCTCATGTATTGAAATCCAATTGTTTTTCTTTTTTGTAGAGACAGAGTCTCACTTTATTACCCTTGGTGGAGTGCCGTGGCATCACACAGCTCACAGCTACCTCCAGCTCCTGGGCTTACGTGATTCTCTTGCCTCAGCCTCCCGAGTAGCTGGGACTACAGGTGCCCGCCACAACACCCACTATTTTTTTTTTGTTGCAGTTTGGCCGGGGCTGGGTTTGAACCCACCACCCTCGGTATATGGGGCTGGCGCCCTACCCACTGAGCCACAGGCACCACACGAAATCCAATTTCTTACATTAAAGCAGGACACTTTTCCAAGACATTGCTTTTTTTCCCCTGAAGATCTTCAAGTATTGCCAATATTTTATCTTAAATCGTGAGAAAACTTGATCACAATCTCTTGGAATTATGAACAACCAGAGAAAACTGTGCATGAACTAACAGGATTTCTACAAACTAATGTTATTTTACTATAGTAGGAGCTAATTAGAATCAGAGAATGCATTATTATAGCAGAGCAGGCTGTATGTAGAGGGATGGTTGAGGAATAGAGGAAAAAGCAGACTAAAATCACTATGGAATAGAGAAGTCCTATTTCCCAGCGGACGTTATCTGCACCTCGTGCCGTATGACTTTCCAGACTTTAATTCTCAGTCACACACGCACGCTGCTGAATCCCTGTTTCCTTCTTCAGGGACTCCCTCTGAGCTTCTTCACATGTGAATGTTCTCATTCCCCACTCTTGTACCCCTCCCTTTCTTAGATCCCCTCTTCCTCTTAAGCTCCCCACATTCAACTGCTCCACTTCTCTCCTGACAGCTCTGCTTCCACCCAGCCCCTGAGAGAGCAGAGCCAGCGGAGTGCTCCTTCTAACCCAGCCCTGCACCAGGCCCCCTGCTAGGAAGCAGCCTTCAAACCCTTTACAGAGCTTCCTTTTTCTGGTAGTAGATGAAGGTGGGTTTTCGATTGCAAGGGAGTTTCTGAAATGGAAGTGTGGATGCAGCAGAGTCAAGACGCTGGATTCTGAATATAGGAGTTTTGACTTTCTACAGTGGCAAGACAGACTCGAACATTTCAAAATGCTGTGGAATAATTTCCAGAAATAAGCAGAGGTCCTTTTCATTGCATTTAAGCAAATGCACAGAGTCCATGAGGGTCATTGAGAAGGGAGCAGGGAAGAAGGACATGGAGTCTGATGAAGCCAGAGAGGAGTCCTGGAGGGCTCCTTCTCGGCCACCCCCATGGTGGGCTGTCCCGGAGACTGAGGTGGGACAGGAGCCACCACACCCTTTTCCCTTTGGCACAGGCCCCCTCAGACAGGGGCACTCTCATACTCCCACTTCTTGGCATTTCAAACCAGCTTGTCAACACCTGCCTTGTGAAGAGATTCCCCGTTATTCCTCGCTACCCCTCTAACTCCCCCTACACCTGCGTCCTGAAAAGTGACTACAGGTGTGCTGATGGAGAGTTCCTTTTCCTTCTCTCTTGTATCATTTGTACAATTTTACTGCTTCCCTTTATAAATGAGAATCCTAAACTCCATGGAATCCATGGCATTTTATATCCCTACTTTCTTTCTTTTTTTTTTTAATTCTTATTAAATCACAATTGTGTTACATTGGTGCAATCATGGGGCACAATGTGCTGACTTTTATATGCCGACTTTCAACATTAGAATTCAAGACTTATCATCAATAAGCTCCACTGCTTGTTATTTTTCAAAAAAAAAAAAAA